>CAUYRH010084523.1:0-13780 GCA_963574655.1 Perodicticus potto
AATTGTGGTATATGTACACCATGGAATATTATGCAACCTTATAGAAAGATGGAGACTTTACCTCTTTCATGTTTACATGGATGGAGCTGGAAAATATTCTTCTTAGCAAAGTATCCCAAGAATGGAAGAAAAAGTATCCAACGTCCTCAGCCCTACTATGAAACTAATTTATAGCTTTCATATGAAAGCTATAACCCAATTACAGGACAAGAATATGGGGAAAGGGGCAAGGGAGAGGAGGGGAGGGGGAGGATGGGCAGAGGGAGAGTAATTGGTGGGTCCACACTTACGGTGCATCTTAGAAGGGTACAGGTGAAACTTACTAAATGTAGAATATAAAGGTCTGTACATAATAACAAAGAAAATGCCATGAAAGCTATGTCAACCAGTTCGATGAAAATATTTCAAATTGTATATAACACCAGCACATTGTACCCCATGATTGTATTTATGTACACAAACATGATTCAATAATAATAAAAAAAGACACACTGTATAAGCCGTTAATGGCTGAGAATAGCTGAACGGCATTTTTCACTTTTTCTGTGAATTTTTTTTTTCTTTTGAGAAAGAGTCTTACTCAGTCACCCTGGGTAGAGTGCTATGGCATCATAGCTCACGGAAACCTCAAACTCCTGGGTTCTAGTGATCATCTTGCTTCATCTCCCAAATAACTGGGACTACAGGCATGCTCAGCCACGTCCAGCTAAGTTTTCTATTTTAGCAGAGATGGGTCTCACTTTACTCAGGCCGATCTTGAACTCTTGAGTTCAAGCAGGGCTCCCACCTGCACCTCCCAGAGTGCTAGGATTACAGGTGGGAGCCACCATGCCTGGCCAGATTTTTCTGTGTTATATTCATGATATCTTCATTTCTATTCTGTCTTTTCTCAAAAATCAGTTTAAAGGCTCAAAAACATTAGCACACTCCTTGAAAACATTTTCTTCTCAGTTTTCTAGAATTTAATCAGTTTTCATCCTTTAGTATTTGAGTCAAATCTTTTTTTTATTAATTCCTCTACATTATCAGTGTCCACTCACCATATCCTACTTCTTTCTGATTTTAATCTTACCTCTCACATTTTTCTACACAAGTTCTTTAGTTTTCTACAAAGAATGTCAAATTTAATTAAGATATATTTCAGGTTTCTTTCTTTCTTTCTTTCTTTCTTTCTTTTTTTTTTTTTTGGTACAGAGTCTCACATTTATCGCCCTCTGTAGAGTGCCATGGCATCACACTGCTCGCAGCAACCTCCCAACTCCTGGGCTTAGGCGATTCTCTTGCCTCAGCCTCCCAAGTAGCTGGGACTACAAGCGCCCGCCACAACGCCCGGCTCTGGCCACTGTTTTGTTGCAGTTTGGCCAGGGCTGGGTTTGAACCCGCCACCCTCGGTATGTGGGGCTGGTGCCCTACCCACTGAGCCACAGGCGCCACCTAAATTTCAGACTTCTGATTAGTTGCATTAATATTCTGAAGCGAATTTGTGCCAAGTAGGTAGACTTTGGTAGATTTTTTGAATGTTAAGTTTTCCACATATATTCAGCGATATGTAATTCAAACATGAATTTTGATAGAAAAGAAATCGAGTGGAAAAATATCCTTTAATTTAGTTGATTTCCTCTACTAGGGGCCTAGCTGCTCAAAGATTCAAGGCCCTAGTGTAGGTATCACCATCCTTTGATTGTAGTTTATGTGAATGGCACTATTTAAGAAGGAAATAACCTTGGAAATGCTGGGGTTTTATAAAAACTAGAAATTATACTATAACTCTAATATTCCACTCAAAGTTCCAAAACATTTATACACACAATTTGGTTTAAAACAAATTTACCAACTGTTGCCTCTCCAGGATTCAGAAGCTGTTGGCCCAAACATGAAAGCATATTCACCTCCTTACCCTCACATACTCAACCAAAAACGGCCAAAACTCTTCTGCAGCAAATTTAAAACATATATAAGAATTGAAGCTGAACACATGTGACACCTAGCACAGCTGAGCAAGTTATATGTTCTAAAACTCTCCAGGGTCTGCTGGTGCCATTTTTTTGTGACAAATACCAGGACTTCTAAGATAGCCTGTGTCTTAGGGCATTGATGGTAATCCTGGATTCCCTTTGCTTCTGACATTTGTTGGATCTGGCCTGCTATCTTCATTATGATTATATATAATATGTTTTTGTGTGTATGTGTACATATATACACACATACACAAACATATTATATATGTTTTTGATAATCCTCTTTTGATAAAACAGTCAAAGTTTTCTCTGAGGGTATCCATAAAATATAAATGATAAGGTCAATAATGTTTTAATTTTTAATTCAAAAAAAAAACCTCCCTAGATATAGGAGTTCTGAAATTTCTGACTTGAAAATAAGCAAATGTCTTGTTTCCTAGTACTCTGTCTCATAAGAGGTTCTTGCTGCCAGTGGGGAATGATCACATCAGAACCAAATCCATCTATCCTCAAGTAACAGACATTGGCAGACACACCACATTCTGGGACTGTTTGTCAGCCTTTGGCTGGTAGTGTTTAAATTCTGATTCACACTGGCTGCTCCAGAGATAAGATTTACAATTCCACAATCACTGAGATGGGCTCTGCTTCCTAAAATATAGACAGGCAGATAGAGAAATAGGAGAGAACGGTAAGGCAGAGAGTAGGAAAGAGAGTTTAAAATTCAATGGAAAAAATACACATATGTACATACACACACACACATATGCATACGTGCTGAGGGTGTATGTATTTGTCTTCTCCATTTATTTAAGCCACCTTAAGTTATCCAGATTTTATTGGCTCAGAATGAGTTCACAGTGTAATGTAGATTCCACAGGTCTAGCAGGAATATAGAGTTTGACTGTTTTTAATAAGGTTTTGAAAAACTATTTGTGAAATTTACCCCAATATATATGACTTTTTTAGGGGCAAAAATAGGAACAAAAATTTAAACTTAATAGTTCACATTGTCTTAAATCTGTAGCTTTATATTTTTTTGTGAGGATATTTTTTTCAATTACCATGATTTTTACCACAAAGTAGTCTTATTATAATCTACATTTGTGCAAACACAGAGTGAGCCTGACAGAGTGCCTGCTCTAGACACCCAGACCATAGGTGCTGTTGTGTGATGTTTGGGCAACACACCATTCTAAGGGAAATCAGCCCACTTCTCCATCAAATACTTTGTTCCTCCTCTTTGTATTAGGCTGCAGAAGTTCATCTGTTCTTCTATTTGAAACCATCTTCTTGCAAAAGATGGATTGTCCAAAGTATTAGAGTTTCGATGATGTTAAACAAAAGGCTGCTCTCGTCTAAAATGAGACTATGCTCAAAAGTGAGACATCCTAGGATCACTATGATCTCTTCACTGGTGTCTCACTTTGTTCCGTGTCAAGATACCTCACTAGTCATTTGGGTTATTGCTAGGTCATGACTCTTAGTTCATTCTCTAAAAATATCCTTGCCCTAACCCTATAGCAGAATATTAACCTTTTACCATTTCCTGTTTCCCTTAGTACAATGGTCATCTCCCCTCAGTGTTGCAGCTCTGTCCTGCAGGGCCGACCACTTTGACTTGGGCCATTCTGTACTCATTCGGCAGCTGTCTCTTTGCCTTTAGCTCTTGGCCTTATATGTCAAAAGGCTACTTCCTATACAACCCTAACGTGTCCTTCCTTGGCAACCAAAACATCTTGAAGAGATGTGAGGCTCTCCCCCTTCCATGGAATTAATTCTATCTGAATTCTAGATGCAGAATCAAACCTTGCATTTGTTTTCTTCAGAGCCAATCAATCTTTGTACTCTCTAATTCTTTTGTCTGACTGGGCAGTACCTGGTTAGTTACTTCCCATGACTAGCCAATTGGCTCTAGGTCACAACTTATTATTATTCTGAGCCCAGTCTCTTAAATAGCCATGTAGTCAGGACTCTGCTAGTCCTCTTTCTGTTTGTCCACCTCTTCTCTTTCTCACATGACAGCTTCTCCTGATGCCTCCAAAAAAGTAATGACTTTTTTTTTTTACTATATACTGAATGTTTGTGTTCTCCCAGCAGAGAGAGGTAAGGAGTGAGAGGTTAGGTCTTGGTGTGTGCCACACCTTTTGGGGGCAAGACACAATTGTAAGAGGGTCTTTACCTAACAAATGTAATCAGTGTAACCAAGTTTCTTGTACCCTCAATGAATCCTCAACAATAAATTTTTTTAAAAAAGGAAAAAAAAAAAGCCCTAATTCCCAATGTGCTTTTGACAGATAATTAGATTTAGATGAGTTCAAAAGGGTGGGCTCCCCATGATGTGATTAGTGCCCTTATAAGATAAAGAAACTTGAGTTCTTCTCTGAAAATACACAAAGAACAGATTAGGGGGGCACACAGTAAGATGATAGCTTCCTACAAGCCAAAAGAAGAGGCTGCAGAATGAAACAACCTTACTAATACCTTAATCTTGGACTTCCCAGCCTCCAGAGCTATGAGAAATAAATTTCTGTTGTTTCAGTCACCAAGTCTATAGTATTATTAAGGCAGTCCAAGGAGACCAAGACACTTCCTTTATCCTTTCTATTAAAAAAAAAAATCTCTGAATGAACTGCTTCATCTGCCTTATCATGGTTGATTATCAGTAGGACTGATTCTCTGCCCACCTGCATGTATTAGAAAGGAGGTGATGAAGGAGAGAAGATCAATATCCAATTGATCCAATATCAACTTATTACTTTACACTGGGCATGCTATGTGAACAGGTTCCTTTGCTTTAGTGTAGAAATACTCCTGGGAAGATGTGTAGCCTCCCACCATCACCATGGTTCTGCCTTCCACTAATTCAACATTGCAGAGGCCAGTTCGAGGCTCACCTACTTCAAGCAATATTCTCCATTGGTTCCTTCCTTTTTAATCTCTCCCTGTCTAAACCTCTGCAGCATCATTATCTGTAGCAAATAATTTATAAAAGTTAACAAATTTAAAAAGTCTTTTCCTCTTGAAATTTCCCAGTAGCCCTATGCTTCCATTTCTAATACTTGTCAGCTGCTAGTCAACCATGACTCCTACCTTATGTTCTTTTTTTTTTGAAAAAGAGCCTCAAGCTGTCACCCTGGGTAGAGTGCCGTGGCATCACAGCTCACAGCAACCTCCAACTCTTGCACTTAAGTGATTCTCCTGCCTCTACCTCCCAAGTAGCTGGAACTACAGGTGCCTGTCACAACACATGGCTATTTTTTGGTTGTAGCCGTCATTGTTGTTTGGCAGGCCCGGGCTGGATTCAAACCCACCAGCTCAGGTGTATGTGGCTGGCGCCTTAGCTGCTTAAGCCAAAGGCACCGAGCCATATGGTCTTCTTTCTTAATGCCATGTATAAACATACATATTCCTATAATCTTCTATTTCTGGCCATTTCTTTAATATACCGAAGATATTTCAGGGCCTGAGCATTTCTGTACTTCCTCAGCACTGTGGCGACTTTAGTAAACTAAGGGACTTTTATAATGACCCTTTAATTAGGCTATTGATTTCGTTTGTATATAGTCTCTTCCAGAGAGAAATTCATACCACCAGCTTGGGCCACCCAAGGGCCTTTAATAGGGCCTCTGATTACCTCGGTTATTTTTCTCTCTATTTTTCAAGGATTGAGAATATGGGAACAAAAAATAGCAAGTGTTCTGTGGAGTACATTGTGCCTACTCAGAAATAAGAAATCAAAGGAAGGATCAGTGAGCCAAATACCTATCACCATCAATGTTTATTTTGTTTTGTAACATCATTTTACTAGCCTCTAACTGAGTAATATGGAAATAAAGAGGAAGAGTTTCTTCTCTTGAATTTTAGAGCTGCATGTGCCAAATCACACAATAAAACACAACAGATGTCCATAAAAATCTTCATTTGTTAAACAAATATTTTCCATTCATGCAAAGAGAGAGTCATGCTAATCAGAAAGTGAACACTCTTGCATAAAACCAATGAATACCTGATATTAGGCTTAGGAGGTCTTGATACCAACAAGTATATACTGAACACCCAGCCATTCATTCCCCAAGTATCCACGTTATCAAATATATGCCTATCAGCATGAAAGTTACTATGAGGTATAAAAAGAAAAAATATAGAAGACATAATCCACATCACCAGAAACATTATAAGGAAACAATACAGGCTCGGCACCTGTGGCTCAACGGGCTAAGGTGTCAGCCACGTACACCTGAGCTGGCGGGTTCAAATCCAGCCTGGGTCTGCCAAACAACAATGACGGCTGCAACCAAAAAATGGCCGGGCGTTGTGGCAGGCACCTGTAGTCCCAGCTACTTGGGAGGCAGAGGCAGGAGACTCGCTTGAGCCCAGGAATTAGAGGTTGCTGTGAGCTGTGATGCTACGACACTCTACCCAGGGTGACAGCTTGAGGCTCTATCTCAGGAGAAAAAAAAAAAAAAAAGAAACAATACAATCTCAGAGATATGAGCGACACATGAGAATGAAAGATGTCTAATGAAATCATTACCAAGGGTAAAAATGTAGGGCAGGAATGTGGTATGTTAAGATCTTCTATGTTGTCCTCTCAGGTCTGAATTACAGACTGCTGAGGAGAGCAGAGACATGGTAAACCTAAGGCTGGCTTATTTGTCACTTGGGTGTGCTGTAGTAGGATTCCCTTTCCTGCTTCTGCACGGCTTTAGTCAACCTAATATTGCATTCCCAAAGCTTTATCAATTTATCACATGGGGAAGGTAAGAAAAACATCAAGTACCTGGTTGGGAATTCAACATCACCAGATGATTTGCTGCGCATAATTGTTCTTTATGATACTTTACAAGTTCACATGCATTATTGGCCCTCCTAACAATCTTTCCAACTAGGTAATATAGGTATTATCCCACTTTATAAAGAAGATATAAAGTCAGAGAGATTATCTGACTTGTTCAAGAATCTGAACATATCCTGTGGGGTCCTGGCAGGAAACAGATGGCATATCTAAAGGGTGTCAGAGGAGCTGTGTGACAGGAGCTGTGGCCTTGGACAATGGTCATGGTACTGCCACAATCATGGCAAAGCAGGGGTAAAGCCAGTGAAGGAATAATCTCTTCCTTATTATCCTCCTGTCCCCTGCCAGTGCCTCCACTGGGCAAAAAAACCAGAAACCAGAGAGTAGGTAATCAAAACTGGTCAGCTTCTCAGGGACAGAACTGGCTGGAGAAGGGTGGAGTGGATATGCTGGACCTGGAGGAGGCAGAGATGAACAACATATTAGCTCAAATATCTAGTTTCATGTCTGCAAATGGATGCTCCTGTCCCTGTAGGTACTGCTAAGATACACTCCAGCTGGATAAGCAAGAGTTAACTGTAATTATTTGAAAGAACTCGGAAAGAAACTTAGTGTTACTGAGACACATTTCTTCTGTAGGTTAGGCTGAAGCCTCTGCATTTCCTTACGCCTTCCCATAGTGGATTCCTTTCAACTTGGACTGAAGTCACACTTTGTAATCTGTCCTCTTTGTATGTAAGTACATTTTCATCTCTTCAGAAAAAATTCAACTCCCAGAGATCATATTATTGAGTTTCAGCATAATGATGGACTCTAAAATATCTTATTTTGGACAACAGAAAAGTTGAAGATGTTGACAGATGGGTTCCATAATGTATGTGACAAACACAGCCAGAAGAAAACTTCATACTTTCACAGGGCATGCAGTCTTATGGTAAATATCCTCTGGGAAGGACCCAAAATGAAATGAGATAGAATGAAGTATTATAGTAATTTAGCCTACTTCACGTATTACTCAAGAAAAATAATCTGTTTTCCAGACTGCAGAAACAAACTCAGAACTCAACCCTTTGAATCCTATTGGCAAGCACTATATAATTTTATTCACTCAGTTAATCTTTCTCTTAAATGCCTGCTTAGCTCTTCCACTCTGGTCCTCAGGTGTCGGAAAATCTCTTAAGTTAAGCACAGTTATTTGCACTTATTAGTATACAGATCCCTAGAAAGGGTTTTAAAAAATCCTAAGACTTTTTAACCTTACTGTGAATTCAGATCACCAAACTAGTGTCCTTCTTTGGTTAGAGAACTTCAAACTACAGAAAGAAAACACTTGAAATGCTTTTAACAATGAAAAAAAAAAGTAATTAAAATACTTTAAGCCTTTGGAAAGAAAGTGGAGAAAAGGTAACTCTGGGATTGAGGAAGAGGTTGCCAGGAGGCAGTGGGGGTAGGGCAGAGAGTTGCTGGGCATCAACTTTCCTACTCCCTTGCTTGGGGTGGGCCCTGCACACACCTCTCATTACCTTGGTCCAGCTCACTTCTGAACTGGCCCAGGAGCTCTCACCCCACACACTAGGATTTGTAACCTGGACTAAAAGCTAAGCAAGCTGTCACCACTTGTTTCACCTTCCCCATGCAGCAGTTGGCTTTTATTTCTTAAAGGAATCAATCCAATTTCCTTAAGAAAGATTTCCTCTATGCTTAAACTAACTACACTTCCTTCCACTGCTTAAACCAAGGCTCTGGCTTATCCACTGCCATTTCCGAGTGTTTGTTTTCTTTTTTTCCCAGAACAATGAAGATGGCAGTGAGTTCTGACTAATGGACCCAAACACCTGAAATACCCTTTGTCAATTACACTACTTGGCAGGCTCCAAAAAAAGAGTGACAAATGTAGTATTTCCTTTGGAAGAAAATTTTCAGAAGAAAGAATATCAAGGGTATCTAATGAAAATAATGAAGTACTTAAATAATTAAAACTGTTCAATTTTAGAGTGACTCAGATATTATCATATGACTGGTCTTCTGTGACCTGTTTGCCAATTAGAGCAGAGTCAAGGCTCTTGAAATAGAACAGGGATGTGGTCCTTACAACTAATTTGCTGTTTTGTTTTCAACTCATTTGTTTTTAAGTGGACAAGAGTGTCAAGCAGAGTACTTGGCCAGAGACTGGAGCTGGAGTCTTCAGGGGAAGAGGGCTTTTTCCCTTGGTTATCTTCTGCTCCTCAAGTGCATGACAAGACACTATTCAGATGAACTCCTGGGTTAGGTATTTTAACCAGGGAAGAACTTTGTGAAAAGACTGACATTATAAATTTTGACTAAAGATTATTTAATTTGGCAATTTGTTCTGCCACGGTGCTCTTCAATTATTTAACATTTCCTCTCTGCAAGTTCTCTCTACTTTACAAAATTTAGCAGTCTCAAGGCTCTAAGAGATGATGGCCAGGACTCTCTTAAATAATCTTTTCCAATTTTTCAATTTTATTTTATTTTTTTATTTTTTATTAAATCACAGCTGCGTACATTAGTGCAATCAAGCGGTACAATGTGCTGGTTTCATATACAATCTGAAATGTTTTCATCAAACTGTTTAACATAGCCTTCATGGCGTTTTCTTTTTTTTCTTTTTTTTTTTTTCCAGTGCTAAGACAGGATTTATTTACAGAAAAGAATACAGAAAACACTAAACCTCCTGGTAGAGAGAGAGAACTCAAGTGGGGAGAGAAAAGCTCTCTCCATTTCTCTTCCGGTCTTTCCCCATCTCTCCCTTTAGGCTTTTAGTCTCGGGGTATATATAGGTGTGTGGGTTCCTTGGCCAGGAAACGAATGAACACAGTCCCTTCTGCCGGGGTCAAGGTGAATGAATGTATCAATGAAGAACACAGTCCCACAATCCTCAATGGAATTGAGGCCTAGGAAATTCACATGACCAATTTTTCAATTTTAAAAAGGAACATAGACACAGTGCAGAAATCTCATGTTCACTCATTAGTGTCTTAAATGTTTTACATCTGAATTCATTCATTCTGTAGGCACTCAATACAACTTATATTGTAATTTAGATCTCTTTTTTAGATTTCTATTTACTATTAATTAACTCCCAGGTGCCAGGCATTGAGTTAAATATAGTCTCATTTATTTTCTCCCAAATTCATCAGACTAATCCTGAATAAAGTATTTCATCTTTAAGAAAGCTTACTATGAGAGCATAGGGGAAAGTATTATTAAGATGTAGGTCCTGTTCTATACAATACAACTAAGTAAGATTTTATCTAAAAAATTTTTCAGCATCATGTAAAAATTTCTTTGCAAGTTTTTTTTTTTTTTTTTAACCAAATAATCAAGCTTTACCCTGTTTCTAAAAACCTTATGCCTATGGTAAGTAAATCCGGTCCAGAGTACACTCGCTCTGGGTGAAAATACTGCAGATCCATGGTCTTGGTCACAAGATTAAAATGCATTAGATGTTTTGGCCCAGATTCATTCTTATAATGAAAACAACTTGATGTACACACACAGTAATACTGAGACTCAGATATCACCTTTCCTTATAAAGACACTTTTCACTTTAATGTGTCAGTGTACTCCATCAACCCCCAAAAGTAAAGATGTATCTGTATTTTGTCAGCATTTTCAAGTGCCATAAATGAGCTAAGCTAAAACACAGAGTCTAGGATATTTGAAGGTTAATGGGAGAGGAATTCTCAAGAGCATTTTATAGGCAAAAAAAGTGAATAGCTAAAATGAAATAACAGAGATATATAATGCTGATGTATTCAAGGCCACAGGTGAAATAAACTGGCAGAGGCTAAAATACCAGTATTGTCCTCAAGATTTTATAATCTTCCTCCAACTTTCATTCCACAAGGATCAGATTAAAGCAGCCACAATGGGGACTTAGTTTAACTCCATAGCATTGCTGAGTAAATCTAAGATTACTAACCTGCTTATTTTCTGACATCTGGACCATTATTATCATGAGGCCCTCAGTCATCTTTTATTTAAATTAGTGGAAGGTCTGTTTAGGTTTCCAGAAAGTTTGAGAAAACTTGTCCAGGTTTTCTGTTAAGTAAACAGCATATTACTTAACGGGATATTGCCTCATTTTTTACTGATTTCTTCCCCTGCAAAAAGATACTCTAGCCTAGGCAATGAAGGGCCCTGCCTCATCTTTAGAGTGATACTTCATGTCTTTGTAGATTTGGCATTTCTCCATGAATTCCTGTAAATGAAGTGTGATTTTTAAACAGTTTGGTTCAGACTTGGGGCAGAGCACACACTATACACTCATAAAAGAACAAATTAAATTTTAACCCAGGATACTCGTGGATATAAGGCCTTCAAATTTTGGCAATGCCAACTAGGTATATTCTTTAGTGTCTCTTTAAATCTTTCTTAACGTATAAATGACATTTAAAAGCCTCCTTTTCATTGCAGTTGGCAGGGTACCTAAGACCATAACAAGCTGCTTCCCCAGTAAATGTCATTTTGCCTTAACCACAGGGCTATAATTTAAAAACTGTAGTTTTTTTTTTCTTTTTTTAAAAGAAGTGTTAAAAAAAAAAAAAAACCCTCTGGGAGTGAAGCCTAGGATTTGCCATCTATGAAAAAAGAAAGTTGTTAGAGAGTGGGGAAATGGCTTGAGGCAAGGAACCTAGAGTTACTCCTTTCAAAATGGCTTTTGACCAACGACACTAGAGGGAAGGGTCTTACAACTGTGCTAGCTGTGGAACCTTTAGGGGGAAGAGAACAGAGAGAAAGAAGGTGGCAGGAACTTAGTGCAATGCAATAGTTAATAGCCAGAAGCCAGGTTCAAATCCAAGTTCTATCACTTACTGGCTTTTTTTGTATCTCAGTTTTCTTATTGTGAAATACAGGTACTGATAGCACCAGTATATTAGCTTTCTATCACTGCATAACAAATTACCACAAACTCAGCAGTCTCTAGACACAAACTTAGTGGTTTAAAACAACACAAATGTTTTACCTCACAATTTCCAAGAGTCAGGAGCCAGCCGCGTTCTAGTTCCTATGTGCTCTGTGTTCAGGATTTCACAGGCTGAAATTGAGGCACTGGCCATGTGCATGCTCATCCCGAGTCTTGATCAGAGAAAGATTCACTTCTAACCTCCTGCGGGTCATTTCCTGTATTCAAAGAGATTTCTGCTTCCTAAAAACTACTTGCAACTGAGGTTTCTGCTTTCTTGTTGGTTGCAAATGGAAGGGTCATTTTCAACCCCCAGAGATTGTCTGCTATTCCCGTTTCCCTTCATCAAGGCTAGAAGCAGAGCCCTTCTTGCACCTGGAATCTCTTCTTTCATGATGGGCCCACTCCCTTTTAAGGAGTCACCTGATTAGTTCGGGCCCAGGTAGATAATCTCTCTTGATTAACTCAGAGCCAACTGATTAGGAGCCTTAATTACATGTATAAAATTCTTTCATTGTATAAAGTAACCATCAAGAAGTGATAGCCTTCATATTTGCAAGTACCATGCACACTCAGGCATGGATAAAGGAGTGGGGGAATTATTCAGGACATATACACAATGGGGCAGGAGGATCTTGGGTGTCATTTTAGAATTCTGCCTATGACAATAAGCTTCAAGGACTCATGGGGAGAATTAACTGGATTACAATAAATATAAAGTGTTTAGTGCCTGAATCGCTATATAAAAATTTCCATTAGTATTTTCCACAGGCTGGATTTCTTAGAAGGAGAGAGTGGGTGTAAATGACCTGTCCAACTATTACATTCCTGATGCTAGATAGAAGTTGGGATTAAACCCAGGCCTGTCCTGATCTGTTCCAGCTTTTCTTCTTCATGCTACATTTCCAATAGCACTTGACCTAGAACGACCTTCCTGGATAATGCTTCTCCCTGCAGCTGTTTCTTCCGCTTCTAAATCATTTATTTCAGAAGAAATAGCACCTCCTTCTCTTCATTTTAAATAAGTAACAAACTCCTTCTTTCTGGGGTCACTATAGTAGGTGGTTCTTCCACCTAGTCCTCAAGTTGTGCAAAGGGCGGAAGGGGGTTAGAAGGGAGTCACGCAAGGCGTCTGAGCTGCAGACTTTGTATAAATCATTGCAGATGTACAGGGTTGTCTTCGAAGGGGGTCACCCAATGAGAGCCAGGAGTGGATAATATTTGGAAGAGGTTGGAGTTTCCAGAGTGACTTCTCCTCCCTTCCAAAGTGTAAATCACAGTTCGAGCCTGTAGCCCGGCTGGTCCTGTCAGATGATCTGGTTCATTCAAATGAATATACAAAACTCCCACAGCTAATTTGGGGAAGGGAGTTCTTTACTTTGATCCTATACTCGATTGGATAGAGGAACATATTTTGCATTCTGGAGGCTGAAACTTGCTTACAGTGACATATAGATGTATCTTTTGTGCACATCTCAGCAAGCTGTCTCTAAACAGAAACTTAATAATAACCAGTAATCCCTCCTCGCCCAGCTGCTCTCCTCCTGTGGGACTCACTGATATGCTGGGAAGACCTGCAGTGAGAACGCTAGGGGGGTCTGAAAACACTGCTTACAGAGTTTCCACCTGTCAATTCCCAGTGCTAGCCGTATAAGCACACGTGAGGGGCAGAAGGCATGAGAGCATAGTAGCCTTGCGTCTACACTGTGAGAAATGCTGAAATCATGTGCTAAGTGTCCTTTACAGTGTTGCTGGGCTAACATAGCAAACTACACCAGACTGGGTGGCTTTAATAACAGAAACTTACATTGAGTCCCAAGTGTAAAGTGAAGGAGACACCAAGGCACAAGTGTCTCCTCAGCAGTTGTCCGGCCTTTTTGGCTATTGGAGCCTCTGGTGGGCATTGGCGGTCCCCCTCCTTGTCATCCAGCCCCCTGGCTCTTCAGCTGCCTGCGCAGCACCAACACCACCAAGGAGGAGGCGGCAGATCTGCCAGCTCCACTGAGCTGGCCAGGGCGCCAAATGTCCTGCATCAATTCTCCCTCTCTGAGTAGAAACCTCAAATGCTGTTAGGGAAAAGGGGCAAAGACTCGA
>CAUYRH010084524.1:0-12023 GCA_963574655.1 Perodicticus potto
TAGGGCAGAATGTGCTTCATATACAATCAGAAACATTTTGATCGTACTGTGAGAGATAGCCCTCATAGCATTTTCTTAATCACTATATAAAGACATTGATACTCTACATTTGATAAGTTTCACCAGTACCCTACTAAGATGCACTGTAGGTGTGATCCTACCCAATTGCCCTCCCTCCACACATCTTCTGTATCTCAAGAATGGAAGCAGTCGCTTCTTTAATTAGAACTGTAACATCATCTTTGAGTCCTCATTTTCCCTTATCTCTGTATCTATTTAATCACCTTTTGAATCCATCCCTTTGTCTTTATCCCATGTTCAACCCTCAGTTCTCATCACCTGTAATCTGAAACTGTAATCATCTGCTGAGTCCATCCTATTTATCTTTATCCCAAAGTATAGTTCCTTGTTGTTGTGATTTTTTTCCCCAAGACTCCTCTTATCTTCCAAACCATGTACATTGGCATACTGTAAAGCAATCAGAGCAAACTAACACAACTTCATAAATTTATTTATGTAATGACCACTCAAATAAAGATAGGGGAGATTTCCAGGATCATAGAAGGCTTCTGGTGATTCTTTTCTCATTGACATGCCTTTCTTTTTTTTTTTTTTTCTTTTGAGTGTTGTGGCATCACAGCTCACAACAACCTCAAACTCATGGGCGTAAGAGATTCTTTGCCTCAGCCTCCCGAGTAGGTGGGACTACAGGCACCCTCCACAATGCCCAGCCATTTTTTGGTTGCAGTCGTCATTGTTATTTAGCAGGCCCAGGGCGGGATTGAACCCGCCAGCCTCCGTGTACGTACTCCAGCACCCTACTCACTGAACTCTGGGCGCTGAGCTGGACATGCCTTTCTGTCACAGCGATCATCACTGACTTTGGTCATCATTGATTAGTTTTGCCTGTTTTCTAAATTCAGCTAAATGTTACCATACAGTAGATAATCTTTTGTGTATGGCAAGTTTGGTTCAAAATAGTATCTGTAAAATTCATGTTTGCATCAGTTAGTTCATTCTTTTTTATTTCTATGTAATATTTTATTGCATAAGTACATAGTAGAACTCTGTTTATATAATCTCCCATTAATGGTTTGTTTTCAGTTTAGAAGTTATATTAGTAAAGGTGAATAATTCTGTGCATATCTGTTAGGTGGCAGGTGACCTCAATTTATCTTGCTTTGCCTTATGACAGACATATATACTAGCTGATTGCTTTTTATTTTCTCATGCACTTGAGATAAAAGGCTACATATTGCAAATGTTTCTTCCCAGGCATTCTGTTGATGATGATTTAAAGGGTTGAGTAATGAATTTTAATGATGACCAATGTATTATTTTCCTTTTATGGTTTGTGCTTTTAATGTCCTGTCCTACATTGGGGCTGTGAAGATGTTTTCCTGTTTTATTCTAGAATCTTTATTATTTATACATTTGAGATGTACGCTTTTGATTCATCTTGAATTAATTTTGGTGTATGGTGTGAGTTGGGGATCAACATTCTTTTTATTTCCCCTATATGGCAATTAATTGTAACAACATTTATTGAAAAGACTGTCCTTTTCCCTCTGAATTGCAGTGGTATTTTATTACAACTCAAGTGACTACAGATGGGTGGGCCTAGTTCTGGTCTTCCTAGTCTATTTCAGCGACCTATTTCTGCCAGTACATACTGTGTTCATTATTGTATCTTTATGTAATAGTAAGTCTTAGAAACTGGTAGTGTAAATCTCCAACTTTGTTTTTCTTATTTTGGGCATGCTTCTAAAGAGCCTTTGAATTTCTTTATGAAGTTTTTGATACACATGAATACCCACCCTTAAACAAAGAACAATATTTGAGTTTTAAATTTTGATTTTATTTAAATTATTGAATAATTTAAGGAGAATTACCAACTAAACCATCTGAGTCTTTCAATTAAAAAAAATAATATGTATCTCACATATATCTCTTATTTATTTAGGTATTTAAATCCTCTCAACATTGTTTTCTTTTCAGGGTAGAAGTCTTCCATATATGTTGGTAGAATTATATCTAATGTATTTTATGACTTTTGACGTGACTGTCTGTGATATTTTAAATTTTATTATTGAGTTATATAAGGCAAGTGCCTAATTGTACAGTCTACTTTTGTATGACTACTTTTGTAACCTTCTGTCCAACAACTTTGCTAAATCTACTCTTTTTAGGGGGATGGGGAGGGACAGAATCTCAAGCTGACGTCACTCTGGATAGAGTGCCATGGCGTCATAGCTCATAGCAACCTCCAATTCAGGCTCAAGTGATCCTCTTGCCTCAGTTTCTGTATGTTTAGTAGAGACGGGGTCTTGCTTTTTGGCTCAGACTGGTCTCGAACTCATGAGTTCAAGCAATCCACCTGCCTCAGCCTCCCAGAGTGCTAGGATTGCAGGCATGAGCTGCTGCGCCCGGCCCCACTCATTAGTTTTAATAGTTCACAGGTAGCTTATTTGAGGTATTATTTACAAAATATTTCAATTACAAAAAAGGTGGCTTTACTTCTTCCTCCCTTTGTTTTACTTGTTCTTCACAGTCTGTGATCCCTGATATAATGAGTACAACTGGTGGTAGTGGACATATTTTAATCTTAATTCTGAGTTCAGAGAGAAAACATTTCATATTTCATCTTGAAGTATGATGTTTTGACTAGTTTTCCTTTTTAGTTCTTCATTACTCCCCTTTATTAACAATTCAACCTCAAACCTAGTGAGTGTGTCATTACATACTTTTGTCTCAAACTCGTATGATGTCAGGGTTTTTTTATAGTTTTGAATTTCAAGAAATACAGGAGGAGTATCTTGAAAACATTAATTTTAGTATGGGTTTTCCCAGCGTTATCCGATTAAGTTCCTGTTTCTTATTGTGCTTTACAACTCATTATCCTTACAATTCATTTCTCCTCCATGCTCGGCTGGGAAAACTTCGTTGCTCACAGGTCCTCAGGGTAGTTAGCAGTCTGCTTGTCATGTTTTTCCTTTGTCTTAAGACTTCTGCCCAAGTTGTTTCCACTAACTTGAAATTTTACTTGCTTTAAAAAGCGTTCTCTAATTCTTCGAATACAGGTTCTCTCCCCCCATCTCTGCCTTGTAATAATAGATTGTTTCCTATGGTTCTTTGCCTTCTGTTTGTTTTCCGGTATTCTTCATGAGATACTAGGTTGCATAATGGCAGGATCTGTGTCTGTCTGTCTAGTCAGATTAAGTATAGACCCAGTCTCCAGCCAGCACCAGACATGTGCTAAACGCTTAATAGTTATTTTTTGAATGAGAAGATGAAACAAAGAAGGAAGGAAAACACAACGACCTCTTGGTTAAGTGAGAGTTCAACACTAGAATTGTCCCACCCACAAGCTCAAACTCTTACTCCTGTCTGTGATAGATACGCACGTCCTGACTCTGAAAAGCTAGAGTGACCTAAAATGTTCCTACAGTGTCTTAATACATGACAGCTATTAAATCAGGATTATGAGCTCCATTTAAGTAGTCTGATAATGACTGCTATAACCCATACGTATAAAAAGTATAGAATATAGAATTGCACATACATTTATAATTGAATCTTTGTAAAGCAACTTATCTATAGGTATATATGAGAAAAGACATAAAAAATGTACTCTAAAATATTCTCAAGTGTTTCATATTCTTTACATGTACAATAGTAACTGAAAGCAGAGATTTCTATGTGTCACCTGACATCTCATTATGGTGAATTGCTTCATTTGTGAGACTAGATCAAACATAGAACTTTCACTAAACTTTGCAAAAATAAACCCTAAATTGGTGAATTTGGAATTCTTTCCTAGAAGCCAGTTCTTTCCCAACACTAAATGTCTTGTTTCCCTCTACCATTTCTGGGGAGATTTAAGGTAGTTTTGTGTCTGCCCTCTTGGTGCTACGCTGTAAGTTGTGTTTTCTTTATTGTAGAGTTCATTGATTTTATACAAACAACTGAAAACTATAGACTCATTCTTCTTAGGTAAAACTATAATTATTGTGCGTTCTGGCAATGTCAATGTTTATATATTACTAAGTCAGGTCAAGAAGATGGCTGGGAGGCAGAGTACTTTCTAGATGCAATTGGACTTTAGCTTCTTGACTTTGTTTATTGTTTACAAACAGAAAAAAGGCCAACACAAGAAAAAACATGAGTCACAGAAGTAGTAGCTGTCTGTGAAATGGTGCTTCTCTGTTGCTGTGACCTATCACTAATCACATTTAACTTAGGAACATACAAATACATGCCTCCTATTTAATTGAAAATCTTCTCTTCATTATTAAGATGTAAAAAAAGGAATTGAATGATTATCACATGGTGTGTAAAATTTAAAATCACTTATATTCATCTCATAAAACTTACAGATATATAGTGCAGAGTGTGTAATCTTGTATTTAGGAAAGTAAGATTTGCCAGTTACTAAATATTTGATTTGGACAAGTCACTTGCACTTACAGACCTTCAATTCCCAAACATCTAAAATGGGATAATAATATTTCATAGCCTAGCTCTTAGATTATCCAAGTTGAGATGATGTTTGAACACATTTTCTAAATGAATGATAATTGTGGTCTGCAACCGGAATATTTTTTGGTATATGCGTAATTTTTTCATGACCGAACAAGCATGTCCATGTCATTTTATGTTTGTTTTTTCACTTAAAAGTATGTCATTAATATATTTGTCTGTATTAGCATTCTTCACCATTGTTATTTGTAAGGTGTCAAAATATTCCATGGTGATAGATACCCTCATTCTGGCAGTTTTGAAGGATTTCATTGAATGTGGGAGGAAAATAGGCAAACTTTTATGAACCTTTCTGTAACAGGGTTAACACCAACTGTTATACCTGTAATACTCGTTATACCATCATTATTACTACCACTGTTACTACAATAACAATACTTAACAATAAGCTATAGGTATTCAGGGCTTACTAATTGCCAGGTACTAAGAACTTTTCACACAGGAACAATTTTAAGTCTAACTACACCTTATTTTACCAATGAGGATACTGAGGCAGTGAATATTGAAGCAATCTACCCCAATTCCACTGATACTAAGTAGCAGAACCAAGATTTATACCAAGTAACATAAGACTTTACCATCCAGTACAATATCTGCATACCACATGGGCTATGTAAGTTTGAATTTAAACTACTTAAAATTAAGTAAAATTACACTTCAAGTTCATCAATCACACCAGTCATACGCAAGTGTTAGGTGGCCACTTCTAGCTATTGGCGACTGTATTACATAGAATAGAGAAGAAACATTTCTGCTGGGTCTTTCTTACACCCAAGTATCGATGTCTATTCACATTGGTAAACATTCCTTTTTCTTACACTTTTTATTTTATTGTTTGATGATTCATTCTAACAATTCCATTGTAAAATCCTAGACCTTAATTTGAGATTTAGTTCATAAATGTACTATATTCTTTGGTGTGTATAAGTTTAAACATTTCATCAATATTTTATGCTAATCCATGGCAATAGTAAAATGTTTATTTATTTTTTTTTTACTTAAGAATGTGGAATTACTTTAATGAATTCTTAAATCTTTCATCTCTGGTGTGCATATTAGTGTTTTCCCTGAAAGGGCCAATGGTTATATCACAGTACACTCACACATGTACATATCTATCCATTTTTTTACAATTAGCAAATTTCAATCTTCATATCAATCCCCTGATTTGTTATTGTCCTTATTTTATAGATAAAAATTGAGACTTAGAGATATTAAGGAATTTGTTCAAAGACATATGGCAGGTGATGAAGCTGACCTTTTCCTGCTATGCATTGTTAATTATGTCTAAATAAATGACAGAGAAATCACATCGATAAACTGGGTGGAGGGCCAGGCACAGTGCTCATGCCTGTAATCTCTACTCTGGGAGGTTGAGATGGGGGGAGGATCACTTGAGAGCAGGAGTTCCAGAGACTATTGTGAGCGAGACCAGGACTCCGTCTCTTATAAAGTAGAAAGGTTAGCTGAGCGTGGCGATAATGCCCTTAGTTCCAGCTACTCAGGAAGTGGAGGCAGAAGGATTTCTCTGCCCGGGAGTTTGAGGTTACAATGAGCTGCAATGATGCCACTGCACCCTAGCCAGGGCAACAAAGTAAGATTTTGTCTCAAACAACAAGAACAAAATAAAACCCATAACCAAAAACAAACAAAACTTGCTTAGGATGGAATGGGGATATTTGGATAATGCTAAATATGATGCAAATGTCGAAGAACTAAAGAGATATTAAAAAAATAAATCCCTAGCTATTGGATTATCTCTAAATATGAAAAGACCACCCAATGTAAACCATTCTTTTACTGAACTTATTGATAATCAGTGGTAGAGAAGCGCTCTGTTCCTGAATTAATTCATGTCCTGAAATATGGATTCATTTGTTCTTTTTTTTTCATTCATTCTTACAATCAAAGGAACATAGGTGGTCTTACGATCTAAACAGATAATGTACAAAGGATTTTAGAATTCCAAGCAAAGGAATTATTGGCCTAGATTTTTCCACCATGAAGTATCTGCTATACTCCGACCAAGATTCAAGCTCCAGTCTTCTAATATGCCCCCTGGAATTAGCAATTTTCACGCTAGTAACTAAGGCATGGAGAGAACTGGGAGGGTAGCACATAAATGCACAGTTGTGATTTCACTCCATTGCTTCCCTGTTTTTTTTTTTTTTCACTTTGAATGCACAAAACTAATAATTATTGTGTGATAAATGATGGAACAAATTGAAGTGTGAAAATCTTTGGTGCATAAAACTTTGAACATGACACATCTATCTTTGGAAATTATTATATCCAAAATTTAGTTCCTTTGGCAACCCGTTTCCTTTAATCAGGCAACTTCTTAGAATCTTCTTTTACATGTTTCCTTTTATAAAACATTAATTAATATCTGGGTTTCTAAGAGAAATTATGAGATTTTATTTTTTCTTTTTATTAGTTAAAATATGTCTGTGGAGTTTCACATAAGTTGCCCAAGTCAGGAGATGGGAACATCTCTCTAATGCGGGGCCTATTCCAGTTCCCCCACAGTTATTTTAGATTTTAATGAATTTATCTCAGATAAAGGTTTTAGCTTTTAAATTTTTCACATAAGAGGAACAATAGATTGCCTGTCACTGTTACTTTTCATAGTACATTGAAACTATTATTTAAGTAACAGAGGTGTTTTTCCATTCTTCTTAATCTTGACAGAGAAGTATAGTATTTGCCAAAGTCTGTCATCATCTTGACCTGCCTTTTTGATCAGCCTGCTAACAATGTATTTGAGTGATACTTCAGTTTCAGTGAATTCATTTTATTTTAATAGAAAGAATTAAAAGATGAAAAGACACAGGGAGCTCAATCATCTTGATTTGTAAATTATGAAAGTCTAAAGCACCTTTCTGATTCCAACATTGTCTAACATGCTGTTATGGCACCATCATTTTTTTTTCCTGTTAGATGCAAAATAGTTATGAGATGTCTTTGTTTTAACTTATTAAAGTTTGTCCTGTATGTTCCTTGGGCATAGGTGGGTTTTGATATTTTTTTAATTTTTTAAAATTTACTTTCAATTATCATGGGTACATAATAGTTGTATGTCTTTATAGGGTACATATTATATTTTGATACAGACATGCAGTGTGACCAGTTCAATCGGGGTGATTGGGTATCCATCACCTCACATGTTTAACATTCATGTGGGTTAGGAAAGTTCCAATTCTACTATTTTAGTGGATAGCCATTTAGCTCAGTTGGTTAGAGACTAGAGTTTGTTTCATTTTAACGTTTAAACAGCACAGCATTCCATCTTCACAACTATACATCTACTTCACCACCCGCAATTCTAATTTAATTCCTGAGCTCTTTCTTAAGTTAAAAAGGTCCCTTGACATTGTGACAAACTCAGTCAGCGGCTGATGGTTTGAAAGGAGTACATTGTATCTCATTTTTATATTCAGAATCAGTGCATCATATAAATGCATTCTGAACACGGCATGTCTCCTACTTTAATTACTTGTTTAATTATCTTTAGTTTGTTTCAAAGCCTAGAGCAACTGCTGTTGCTTGAATGATTAACAAATCGCTTCCAGTTGCAGAAATCTATTTTCTGTTCTTTCTTCTGGCAGTGATTGCAGACCGGCCTCCCCCGGTTATTCGCCAAGGTCCTGTGAATCAGACTGTAGCAGTAGATGGTACTTTAGTTCTCAGCTGTGTGGCCACCGGCAGTCCACTGCCCACCATTCTGTGGAGAAAGGATGGAGTCCTTGTTTCAACCCAGGATTCTCGAATCAAACAGCTGGAGAACGGGGTGCTGCAGATCCGGTATGCTAAGGTAACCTGAACAACTCCCCGGGCTTCCTATTCTGCTGCCCTCTGACTTTGTTTTGTGTTGAAATCTTAGGTTTGGGATGTAATAAATGCTGAATTAAAACCGTCAGTGCGCTTTTTATTTTGATGTTTTATTTTTGCAGACATTTCAGTGTCTACCTTTGAGATGATCTGATTCATAAATTAGCCCACAGCAAGTAATTTAAGGTGATTTGGAAGAGAAAAAATATTTCTAAGAACCAACTGAGGAAAGTAGATGGGGATTTGTGGGCACTTTTCAAGATATTTTCCAGGACCATTGTACGTGCAATATACTTAAATAGTTCTTGTATTACAAACAATTAGATCAGAATTTTACAAAAACGATTATATAAGGCATTGTATACACTTGAATGTACATTTCAAAATCAGAATGTTACATGATGGAATGCCCACATGTTTATGGGAGCAATTTAGGGATTTCCCTTCCCAGGGCATCACACTCTGTGCCAATTATTTTAGGAGTGTGTTGTTTTATTTTTATTTTCATTTATTCATTTATTTTTTAGGTCAAAATCAGGCAAGTTCCCGGAGCACATGAAAGAATAGTCTTGATAGCAATAAACATAAATTTCCATGACTTTGTCGCCTATCAGAGGTGGCTCCTTTGGAGTTCTGAATCAGAATCACAGTTCACTTTATGTGCCGCCAATGTTTATACGTTGTCCTTATTTGTGACAGCTATTTTATGACAACTCTGTTACTGCCATTGTCAGAGCAAGATGACAGCATTTTTGCTTTGTCAAATGTTCCTTGAAGTTAAAGTTATTAGTTTAAGCTTGGGTTTACTATGGTGCTGGTGGTTTTAAAGTTAACCATGAGATCAGTCTGTATTTTCTTTCATTCCGTTTTCACAGCAAGTCCTAAAAATCACCCCTAATGTCACCATAGATGGAGAAAATGAGAAATTATAGCTAAATGTACAACATTTCTTTACACAAAAATTATTACGAATTTTTTCAAAGAAGTGGGCCAACACCTAGAGAATATTTTATAAATGCTTTGTAAAATTTTGTAAATAAAATTACCTTTAGCTATAATTTCCCATTTTCTCTAAGTATGGTGAGTTTATGGGTGGGGACACCTTGTTCGTTCTAGCTAGAGTTTGGTTTTTTACTTCTTAAACTGCCTCAAATTCTCAGTTTAAAACACGGGGACGGGGTCTGAGTACTCTAAGAAGAAATCCTTTTTTACCTATCCCATTTCTATAAATATCTGTTTATCTCATATATCCATAGAGGCACATCTTTGATAAAATACGGAAAAGCAAGAATAGTCACTGGCTAAACATTATCACCCTTATTATGTCACATATCAAACACAAAGTTGTAATTTGAAGTGCTATACCTTAGTAATTATTTATTGTTTTTGACATTGATAATAATAATACTTTAATGCAGTTGATATTATGTGTTTATTGTATAATTAGAATGATCACATCAGATTCATGTTCTCTCTTCATGCAGTATTTTCCTTTGGATTCAATAAAATATATTCCGTGAAGAGGAGGTTTCTGGTTAGCACATTTTAATGCAGTTATCCATATTCATGGGCCGTATACAAACCTGTAATTGCTTTTCCAGCCCAGTGAGCTCTTGATTATTCTAAATATTTATTTTCTGTCTGCATTCTCAGCTGGGCGACACTGGTCGGTACACCTGCACTGCCTCAACCCCCAGTGGTGAAGCCACATGGAGTGCTTACATTGAAGTCCAAGGTAAACTAGGTCGAATTTCTGCCTTCAAATAAAGCTTAAAATGCCGTCGTTTACTTGCTGGCAAATTGATGAGTTAAATGTCCTAGGTCTATGCATGAATATTTCACCTATACTTATTAACTTCTCTGCGCATGTGTAAAGATCTTTCTCTTATCTTTTCTCGTGTGTTAGAATTTGGAGTCCCAGTCCAACCTCCGAGACCCACCGATCCAAATTTAATCCCTAGTGCCCCCTCAAAACCTGAAGTCACAGACGTCAGCAGAAATACAGTAACATTGTCATGGCAACCAAATTTGAATTCAGGAGCAACTCCCACGTCTTACATCCTAGAGGCCTTCAGGTAGAGTGAAGAGGACGTTCCTAGTTGTTCTTGTTTGATTGAACATTAAATATGCGTGTTCTAACTTGTGTGCCTCTCCTCAGCCACGCTTCCGGGAGCAGCTGGCAGACCGTTGCAGAGAATGTGAAAACAGAAACATTTGCCATTAAAGGACTCAAACCTAATGCAATTTACCTCTTCCTGGTGAGGGCAGCTAATGCGTATGGAATTAGCGATCCAAGCCAAATATCAGATCCAGTGAAAACACAAGGTAAATATTGATTTACTTAACCTGTGACACCTACTTATCCTTACAATGCTATATTTGCATAGGAAAATAATTTGTACTACACACTAGTATTGTATATTCATAATATAATCTGTTGTCCAAGTTGCTTAATCTTTAATGCACAAACACAGTGTCTACAAACTTTATTGTTTTTTGGACTAAACATGCCAAGATAAGATTAATGAGAGTTATTTCTCATTAAAATACAAATTCACGGCTCGGTGCCTGTGGCTCAACAGGCTAAGGCGCCAGCCACGTACACCTGAGCTGGCGGGTTCAAATCCAGCCCCGGCCTGCCAAACAACAATGATGGCTGCAACCAAAAAAAAAAAAAAAAAAAAACATAGATTTACATGAGACTTAAAAAAAAAAATACAAATTCACTAAGACACAAATATTATGTGAATATTTGTGTATACTATTCAATTTGTCATTGACTTTTAAATATAGTTACATATGGGTGTAAAATCTTAATCATAATATCATTGCATTTAAAATCGCATATATTTTATTTATGTTTAAATTCAGGACTAATAACCTTCTGGGTAAACTCTTAGAATTGCAGCCCTAATCAAGTAATACTCTCTCAAAATCACACAAGTGTAAGAGATGTCTGGAAATTTGTTCGTCATCTCTCTGTGCAGTCAGCCTCCTACAAAGCATGGAATAAATATCCTAGGTCTTTACATTGCTTGTCCTGTCTTTGATTGTCAGTTACACGAACTATAATATATGACATTTTTAAATGGAAAACACCTCTATTTTGGTCAAAGGTAGGTTAAAGAAACAGATTAAAAGAAAAATTGACATGTTTAAAGCTGCTTCTAAAACATCTGAAACTAGAGCTTTTGTTCATTCAAGCAAAGTTTGGGCTATACTGCTGTTTATTTTTTGTGAATAGAAATTATTTTTAGCTTTCAATAGGCACATTATTTCATTTTCTCCTATCCACCTGCTTGTTCATCCTATTATTTTAATGTTCTAATAGGAGTAAAATTTGTATATGGGGGAAAAAGTGAATTTGGTTCAACCTTTACCTTCAAAACAAAACATAAAGTCGTCGGAATTAAAATGTACTTGTTTTATGTTAGTGAGGAAGATAATTTTTGAAGGGAGCGATTAAAAATAAAGAAAAGGAATGTATTGTACTCAGCCCTAATATAGAGCTAATTTATAGCTTTCATATGAAGGCTAAAACCCAATTATAGCACAAGAATACAGGGAAAAAGGGAAAGGGAGGGGAGGGGAGAGGGGAGGATGGGTGGAGAGAGGGCAATTAGTGGGATCACACCTACGGTGCATCTTAGTAG
>CAUYRH010084527.1:0-79968 GCA_963574655.1 Perodicticus potto
GCCAGTGGCGCCTGTGAACCGAGTGGAGATGAGTTCTGAGCGGTTGGTCAGGATCGTATCACAGTTTGCACAAGAAAACAGTCGGGTACCACCAATATGATCAAGGAAAATTCTGCCCATTTTTATAACTGAAGTTCTAAAAACCTAGGAGCAAATGGAAAATAATAATGTACTATAATAAAATACAATTTTTTAGCACCTACTGAGCGGATATCATAGAAATTTACATACTCTCTGATGTAGTGCTTGGTGTGCGAAACAGCTAACTCTAAACAAAAGGATCGAGTTCATGCACTGAATAAACAGGAATAACCAACCTAAGAACATTTTAGAAGCAGTGAGCCAATGAAGTAAACATACTTAGGGAAGGCCAAGGAATGGCATTACTTCTCTTTTGATTGGAAATAGAAAGTTTAATTTCAGAATGTGAACAGTATGATAAAGCACTGACAGAGAGGTGAAGACAGAAAGGTTTAGCCTAAGTGTTAAGTACACATTCTGAGCATTTGTAATTTGAGAAAAGACATGTAGGGTATGAGTGGGATGACAGATAAGAATAGAAATAGAAGTAATCAGAAAATAAACAGAAGTGTTGTTTGAGAGCATGAGGTAACTGGATCTGTGGTTCCCTGGTGCATCTAACAACCATGTAGGGGGTGGCACTAACTTTAGTAAGTCTGAGTCTATGTCCAGGGAGTACCGTACAAGGTGCTTATTTGAACATCATCACAGTAACTCTGTGAGGTTGTTACGACCTCTACTTCATAGATCAACCAAATCAAGTCCAAAATGGTTAAATGGTCAAAGGTTATACAGCTGCTAAATTTAGAAAAGTCAGTGGGATTGAAGTTTCCCAACTCAAAGGCAAATTATTCTATCACCCCACACTGAGTCTCCTCGAAGATGGTCTAGGCCTGATGCAAGGCTAATGCAGTGAGAGCAGAGAATAAGGGGAAGACGGGCTTTCCATAGATAACTTGCTTAGCTTTAAGAAATCTTACTGACTCAATAAAATCACAAAACTGCTGAAACGAAAAAATACAGCTTTGGGACAAACTTCTGAAACTAGGAAAACCACACTTCAATGTTTCAAAAGTTAGGGGAGTTACTACACATAATTCCTTAAATTCACTGCAACCAACTCTCCTAAACTATATTTCTAAAGATGTGAACACAGATATGAACACACCATAGCTTTCATTTAACAAAAAATTTATTCCTGAATGTAGTTATCAGCTCCTGTGTTAATAGTGTTACCCATTTTTAAAACGTCATATAGAGCTAATATAATTCCAACTTATGAAAAAAATCCAGAATGCATGTTTATAATAAGAATGTACTATCATTTAAGATTGGAGGAATTCCTCCATTACAAATTAAAAAGGAAGGTCATTCCCTTTTACATTTGTGAACTTCCCAGACATCAGGCAGTCTTAATGTCATCTGAAATGTCATTATCACAACAATATTCATGACTTCCCTTATACATTATGATATGGATGTTCAACAAGGAATAAAAAAACATAGTGAACTACAATATGCAGTTACTAAAAGGAAAACCACAGCATTAACAAAAGTAATGAATAAACCCTGGACTAACAAAAGACTTACAATAAGATACTTAACTTCCTGATAACCTTTCTGTGAAATGACAGCATAAAGTAATACTAACTATTCTTTCAGTCTTTAGGACAGCATTGCTTTTTCCAGACTATTACTACAAATCAGAAGTTGCAAATCTGAGGCCTGCAGGCTGAATTCATTTGGTAGCCTAGGAATATAGCAGTGAACGAAACAGATAAAAAAAAAAAACCCTTCCCTGGGAGGGGGGGGATGACATGTGGACATGTTTCACTTGGGCCCCAAAGTTTTTAATTTTAATTAAAGAGCCTATATTTGGGGCTTCTTTTTAACAACAGAGAGGACCTGGAAACACAAGTACTCTCCTACAGCAACAACTGATCACAGCTGAGCTGCAATGCCCAAGGCCATTTCATTTGCTGGGACTCCATTCTGCTTCATACAATTATATTACCTGTTTGGTCCTTATACCAACATTTGCATTTATGACCAAATACAGATAAAGCATTCAACAAACCCATAAGTAGCTGGTTCTACCCATTAACAGACAGGATCTGCAGAAAGGTTTTAAGAGTTTGAGTTATTAAGGCATAGTCCTCAACACAGTCCTTCCAAGGACTAGTATTTGTACAGTCACTCACAGCCTCCAACTAGGGATTCTGGAATACATTATTTTAAAGCCCATTTTCCTTAAGACTTTTAAATAAAACATTCACATTGTAATTTACTTCAACCATAAAGCAGAGATAACTAGCTGTTTCTGAACTGACCACAGTGGATACAATGCTATTGGGGAAAATGTACTGAACTTCAAAGTGAGCTCTCCTTATACCCTCTGCCTAGATCACTCTATCTTTGGCTTAAAATTACGAACAATGTAGCTGTGACCATTTTCTACTGGGGGTAAACAGATTTAACATGCCTTCTCCTCCCTGCTTCTAATTCAATCTATTTTTTACTCAAGTATTTTTACTGGATTCAATGATATGATTCATTACTAAGACCAAAAATATCTAGGCAGAACCTTGTGTTATACTATTCCTAGTTGTGCTTGCCATTTATAGAGCACTACATATGTATTAACTATTATATGTAGTTTTTGTTTGCCAAAAAAGATAAGTTAGAATGCCACAGAATGTAACATAAGCAAGCCAAAACATCACCTACTGTCAAGGGCCTTAACAAAATAGAAAGACCAGCTGGGTGTGGTGGCTCACACTTGTTATCTTCCCACTCTGGGAGGCTGACACAGGTGGATCGCCTGAGCTCAGAAATTCAAGATCAGCCTAAGCAAGAGCAAGACCCCCGTCTCTACTAGACATAGAAAAACTAGCCCGGTGTTGTGGCAGGGACTTGTAGTTCCAGCTACTTTGGAGGCTGATGCAGGAGGAACGCTTGAGCCCAGATAATGTTGCCACGGCACTCTATGCAAGGTGACAGAGTTGAGACTGTCTCAAAAAAAAAAGAAAAGAAAAAAAAATATATATATATAGAAAGCAACCTCTGTGAAGTCATTAGACTCCAGGCAGTAGGCTTTACACCTTTTGGGAGTCAGAAACTCAACCTAATACTGACTTACAGAATGTTTGTGCACTCCTCAAATGCCCATGTTGAAATCTAACCACCAAAGTGAGAGTATTAATGGTGGAATAGGTCACAAGGGCAGGGCCCTTAAGAACAGGATTATCATCCTTAAAAAAGTCTCAAAGCTTCCTTGCCCCTTTCTACCACATGAGGATGTAGCTAGAAGTTGCCATCAACAGACATTGAACCTGCCAGTGCCTCATTTTGGATTTCCCAGTCTCCAGAATTGTGAGAAATAAATTTGTTGTTTATAAGCCACTCAGCCTATAGTATGCTGTTACAGTAGCCTGAATGAACTAGATAGCCACTTTATTATTAAGGAGGAAGGTCATTAAAAAGCTAAGACTAACACCTGAGTCAGGCTTCTCTGGCCTGGATAATATATTAAATTCTGCCTTAGACCTGTTAACTATTTAAGTGTCTACCCTGTATGGGACATTGCACTTGGTGTTTATATGCCACATTTAATTTTGAACTAAATCTTGCTTCAGTTCTTTTCACTTGAACAGAGGGCTGCCAGAATCTATCTTTCTCCCTCAAGTTCCCTACTCTGTTGGTGGTAATTCCAATTATAAACTCTCCTAAACTGGAAACCCTGTCGACTTCTTTAAAAAAAAAAAAAAAAAAAGACAGAAAAGAAAAAAAAATAAAACCACCTTGGAAAACAGACAATACCTCAAAAATCAATTTGGAAGTCTTTCCTCCCTTCTCCTCATTGTCTTAGTGCTTACAACATCTAGATGAGCCTTTCATGATCACGGAGTATTATTAAATGTAATATACATTCACAGGTGCCAGTACATTTATGCTGAATAGACAGTGCTACAAAAACATGGCCAAGGGCAAGTCCTTCCTCCACCACTTTCTGAAATCTTAGAGAATGCTCCTTTATAAACTTGAGGTTTTCCTGACAGAATATAGCTGATTTAAAAAAAAAAAGAGCTAAAGAGATATTTTACATATGATAAAATGTACCCACTCTAAGTGTACAAATAAATAATACTTAATAAATTTATAAAATCTTGCCACCATTGGCTCAGTGCCTGTGTATCAAGTGGCTAAGGTGCCAACCAAATTCACCTAAACTGGTGGTTTCAAATCCAGCCAGGGCCCGCCCAACAACAACGACAGCTGCAACCAAAAAATAGCCAGGCGTAGTGACGGGCAGCTGTAGTTCCAGCTACTTGGGAGGCAGAGGCAGAAGAACTGCTTGAGCCCAGGAGTTGGAGGCTGCTCTGAGCTGTGATGCTACAGCACTATACCAAGGGCAACAGCTGGAGGCTCTGTCTTAAAAAAAAAAAAAAAAAAATCTCGCCACCTTGACCACAAACTAGCTTTAAGAGGCTTCTATCACACTCTAAAAATTCCCATATAACTAGTCACCAGCCCTTACCCTGCTGCCTTCAGGTACTGGCAACCACTGATCTGCCCTCCATCTAACTGCTTTCATACTCAAAACATTTCCCACCTCACACTAATCACCTTGCTTAAAGGAGTCCCAAATCTCTTCAGCTATGTATTTCTAAAACATCCTTAGAGGGAGCTGCTTTCACAGATGGCTAATGTTCTCTGTATTGATTCTGGGGGCACCTTACTGTGTCCCTTAGTAACAAAATACAAGCTTTGGTATCTGACCGTATTAAAGTTCAAGTTTACTGCTGAATTAAGGTCAAACCCATCAATTAAAACTTAAGTTAGGGCAGCGCCTGTGACTCAGTCAGTAAGGTGCTGGCCCCATATACCAAGGGTGGCAGGTTCAAACCCAGCCTCGCCAAACTGCAACAAAAAAATAGCCGGGCGTTGTGGCGGGCGCCTGTGGTCCCAGCTACTCGGGAGGCTGAGGCAAGAGAATCGCCTAAGCCCAGAAGTTGGAGGTTGCTGTAAGCTGTGTGACACCATGGCACTCTACTGAGGGTGATAAAGTGAGACTCTGTCTCTACAAAAAAAAAAACTTAAGTTATATTTAAGACGCTACCTTCCTTTTAAAAACATTTCAAGTAAAGCCCTTTACTTAATATTCTTTAATCTTTGTCAGTAACATTTCCCAAATAATTTTACAAATAAGGCCTCTCTGGTGTGAGTTTTTAGTAGTACCAGCTTATAAAATCCTAAAAAGGTTGAAATAGGTATTAAAGTTGGTTAGCTGGAGCCCTCTTCTCAGTTTATTTGAAATTATCTGTAACAGTGAAGAGCTGGGATAAACATTATCAGTGAAATTCACAGATGATTCAGAGATCATAGTTTGATAATTATTTTCAATTTCTTCTTCCAAAAAATGGCATATTTAGCTACCTATAACTTCCAATTTCTATTTTACCAGGAGAACCAGAGGAAGCAATCACATTTTACAACCTCTACCTTCCTACATAATTTTTTCTTTTTAACATACAGAATTTACAGAATCTATAATCAAAAAACGATTTTTTTTTTTTTTTTAAGAGACAGAGTCTCATTTTATCGCCCTTGGTAGAGTGCTATGGCGTCACACAGCTCACAGCAACCTCCAACTCCTGGGTTTTAGGTGATTCTCTTGCCTCAGCCTCCTGAGTAGCTGGGACTATAGGCGCCTGCCCCAAGGCCCGGCTATTTTTTATTGTTGTTGTTGTTGCAGTTTGGCTGGGGTGGGGTTCAAACCCACCACTCTCGGTATACGGGGCCGGCGCCCTACTCAATGAGTTATAGGCACTGCCTAAAATTTTCTTTGGCGGGGGCCGGGGTTGAACCCGCCACCCTTGGTATATGGGGCCGGCGCCCTACTTGCTGAGCCACAAGCACTGCCCCACCATGTGTTTTTGTACTTACTGCCCACAGCCAAGCATGAGTTTTAAACGTTTTTTTTTTTGAGACAGAACCTCAAGTTATCGCCCTGGATAGAGTACTTGCTGTGGCATCACAGCTCACAGCAATCTCCAACTCCATTCTTTTGCCTCAGCCTCCCAAGTAGCTGGGACCACAGGTGCCCGCCACAATGCCTGGCTATTTTTCAGTTGTAGTTGTCATTGTTGTTTGGCAGGGCCGGGCTGGATTCAAACCCGCCAGCTCTGGTGTATGTGGCTGGCGCCTGAGCCGCTTTAGCTACAGGCGTTGAGCCAAGTTTTAAACTTTTAAACGGTTGGGGGGAGGGGAGACTATTTTGTGACACAACATTTATGAAATTTAAATTCCGGCGTCCATCAATAAAGTTTTGTTTTAAACACAGCCACACCCACTTGCTTATATTTGATTTCTCACTACAATGGTGGAGTTTGAATAGTTGCTATGGAAACTTTGTGGCTTGTAAAGTTTATAATATTTCCTATCTGGTTCATTACAGAAAAAGAAAAAGTATGTCCTGCTTAAAAACATGGACAGATAAAGAGCGTTTCATTTAGGAAGTAGTCTTTCTCAGAAAAAAAGTGGAAACTTGGCATTTGTACGTAAAGAACAATAGAAGTATTTGCAAGGTCAGTTTAATTCCACTCTCTTTTTCTTCATGGGTTTTCTAGCTAAAATCCTTAACTTTTTGTAACTAGTTCAGCATGTTGAAGATCAACCATAAAAAGATTATAAAAATAGATAATATACACCCAGTTGCTGTCTCCTTCTCCCTTCACCCTCAGGACTCTAACTGTGCAGCAGACATCTAAACTCTATTGTAGGCTCGGCGCCTGTGGCTCAGTGGGCTAAGGCGCCAGCCTCGAATACCTGAGCTGGCAGGTTCGAATCCAGCCCGGGCCCGCCAAACAACAATGACGGCTGCAACCAAAAAATGGCCGGGTGTTGTGGCAGGCGCCTGTAGTCCCAGTTACTTGGGAGGCGGAGGCAGGAGACTCGCTTGAGCCCAGGAATTGGAAGTTGCTGTGAGCTGTGATGCCACAGCACTCTATCCAGGGGGACAGCTTGAGGCTCTGTCTCAAAAAAAAAACCTAAACTCTATTGTAGAGTAAGGCTCCCCAGGTTCAAATCTCAGCTCTCCGGTTTAATCAGCTCTGTAAACTTTGTAAGTTATCCTTTGCTTCTTCATCTGTTAAAGGGTGAATAGCAATATCTATCTGTTGAATTTTAAGAATAAAATGGAAATACTATATCCTGAGAACAGTACAGTGCCTGGGACACAATGAATGCTAAATAAAGATCAATGAAACCAAATTACTTTCATCAACATTTCCCACCCTAAATTCCCAGTGTTACAGATAAAAAAAGCAAGGCTCCGATTAATTATGGCAAAGCTAAGGGACCTATTTGCCCTATTAATTAGGGCAAAGCTGACAGAATTACAAGCAAGAGGAAAGTTAAAAATCTTCCAAAGCATCTCAAATTCTTAGTGTCACAGTTCTAGGTCTTTGAATAGGTACTTGCCTTCCTATAAGAATCCAGTTTGGTTTCAAGGCTGGCAAGTGAAATTAACCAAACCAGGCACTTTCTCTCAGTCCTAAAAATAACCAGGAGGAGAACATTAAGTATCTATTTGCATCTCACAAGCCTTTGTGAGGGGAAAACACCTACAAAGGGTTAATGGAATCTGCCCCTTCCAGAGGTGGTTTTGTTTTGCAATGAAACACTGCTAAAATGGAGAAGCCTGACCCTAGGTCTGGTTTTCAGTCTCTTCCTTCTCCAAAACAATCAAACCCCAAATAACAGTGCCAGTTTGATTACTACAATAATAAAAATTTAATGCTAATGTAATTTTATCAACTCTTTTCATACTGACATGTGACTAAATGCAATTAATATTAAAAACCAAGAAGGGATGGCTCGGTGCCTGTGGTTCAACAGGCTAAGGCGCCAGCCATGTACATCTGAGCTGGCAGGTTCGAATCCAGCCCGGGCCGCCTAACAACAATGACGGCTGCAACCAAAAAATGGCCGGGCATTGTGGCAGGCGCCTGTAGTCCCAGCTACTTGGGAGGCAGAGGCAGGAGACTCGCTTGAGCCCAGGAATTGGAGGTTGCTGTGAACTGTGATGCCACGGCACTCCATTCAGGGTGACAGCTTGAGGCTCTGTCTCAAAAAAAAAAAAAAAAAATAGCCTTTGGGTATGGGCTGCATGGTTATGGCTGATGGAATCGGTTTATTTAATGTGCACTGGATACATTCACTGAAAATTACATATGTTTAAAAGTAAAGCAAATTATCTTGGAGTGGAAAGACAAAGGCAAACTTGGACAACAATGACTTTTCGAAACATCAGCAACACTGGCCTATTTGAAACGTGTGCCAGGGAGAAGGTGTGGTCCATTCAGGGGAGAAAACGCACCTTGTAGAGAGAAGGAGCATTCTGGAAGAAAAAGCAAATTCATAAAAATTAATAAACAGCCTCTATATTAGAGCTTATGGTGTTGCGAGAAAAAACTTAAGTTTATGATGGGAAAAGCAGCTTTTTAAATAAAAACGTTATTGGGAAGCAATCAAATGCCATGAAAGTAAACCAAAAGTAGAACATTCATTTGAGAAGTTGCTATCGTGATTAATATGATGCAGGGAACTGACAACCGGGTGGACTGTTCTTTCTATCAGGAGAGCATCCTCTGTCTCTTCTCGTGCAAATGCCAGCAATGTAATCCCTGTTATGTTCCAAATCAAAGACAGCCTCTTCCTTGATCAGCCCTGCTTTTTATTTCTATGTCACTTAGCACTTCATTACAACAGTTTCCTTTAGACAGAGTCAGCGGCTCCTCTGTTTTTATGTTTAGTGAGGAGTGTTTGGTAAACACAGGCCAAACAAATGCAAGAGAAAACCACGTCATTTTAAAGTGTTCGCCATGAATGTCAGCTGCAGTAATGTATCAGTTAGGAAAGCCTCTTCTGCAAATTTATTCTAAAGTAGAATTACCTTGGTCCCCATCAACTTCAATATTTGATAGCCCTGTGGATCAAACTGAAAATAAATAGCCCCGCTGGCGAGCTTTGATTGACACGGTCTGTCTATTCTGGGCAAAGTTCTTTGCTCAGCATGGGGATGGCTGAGTCAATAGAACACTAAAGCCTCAGACCCATCTTGGAGATGTTTGAATGCCCAAATGGAAATGTTGACCTTTTCTCGTTGGAAACTCAGTCCTTCATTTAATGAAGTTGCAGCTGCAACGAGAAGTGCCCGGTCAGCTAGACTAAGAAAATAATTTTGTCCTGATTGGATGTTGACGGTTCCTGATGTTAAATCTCCTACCCTGATCCTGTTATTTCGGACCATCATTAGAGAAGATAACCTCGAATGGCCTAGTCGCTAGCTCCTGTTTCGAGCAGAGCCGAGAGAAATGAGATTTCAGAATAACCAGCTAGGGGACAAGTCAGCCATCCATTCTCCAGGGGACTCAAAGGCAGATCAAACAAGACATTGAAAGGCTGCAGCTCCTGCCCTTTCCGGGGAACTAGAGAGTGGCAGGATCCTGGAAGAGACCGAGGGCAGAAGTGGATGTTGAGGGCATTGCTCTCCCTGAGCTAAGGACGGGGTCCAGGAACTTTTTTTTTTCCCCCATGAAAAACTTGACGTTTTGTAGGAAAACCAGATTCCCTCTGGTCATGAAGAACGTGGTACTTTGAAAAAGAGAATCCCACTCTGGGGTCCTAACTGTGAGAATACCAGGGCTGAGGTCCGTTTCTCCATCACGTGCAATGCTGAGTTTGTCCATTTGTCAATCAGTGGGAATAATTAGCCCCTCCGAGTCCTTTCTTGGTCCTGGGCAGAGAGGGGAGATCTTCTCTCTCCTACTTCAGGAGAAGCCTAAGGTCAGAAGTTATAAGGACATGGGATCTAGTTTGATATAAAAATTTCTGCTGTTGTTTGTTTTTATGGTTTTCTGTTTTTCTTCTTTTTCTTTTAATTAGCTTTTCTTAAAATTTATTGTTTCAGATTCATCGAGGGGTACAAAGAATTTGGTTACACTGTTTGCATCTGTTAGATGTAGCCCCTCTTATAATTGTACTCCACTCCCAGGAGTTGTGCCATACACTGAAACTCCCCATCCCCAGCCTTCCTCCCCTCCCCCACTCCCTCGTTCCCCCTCCTTCCACCTTGAATTACTTTGAGTTTTTCTCTTATGTGGTTGTGTATTATATTGTGTACTGCCTTCATATTAGAATTGAGGACATTGGATTCTTGCTTCTCCATCCTTGTGATGCTTTACTAAGAAGAATATGTTCCAACTCTATCCAGGTTAGCACAAAAGGTGTAAAGTCTCCATCTTTTCAGATGGCTGAATAGCATTCCATGGCGTGCATATCCCACAGCTTCATTTTTAAATGGTCAGACCAGAGGCATCCAGTGATGGACTGGTCCATTGCTGGAGAGAGAGGCATGAGCTTCTCATGTCAGAGGCTTTCAGTCACAGGTGCTGAGAAATACTTCCTTGGAACTTTTTCAAGGTGTTAGGAATGCCAGTGGGTAAGAAATGGTGAAGATAGTGGCTTGAGTGTCCTTTTTCAGCTCACTTCAATCCCCAGAGGCAAAAGCTTAATTTCATTCCCTGCACAATGGGGATATGGAAACATCCCTCCCTCGCAGTGTTCACGAGGATTGAATGAACGTGGCACGCTCCATGGAGTGCCTGGCCACCTGCAAGTCACACTCAACTAAAGTTAGTTTTCTTCCTACCAACAATTCAGTTCTAATAGAAGCACCACGGTGTCTGGAGCTCTGATTAAAGTTTAAATATATAGCACGCTCTGAGGTGTCCACCTGAAATGCCTCAGGAAAGAGAAGTTTTAATAAATACACATGCTCACAACAGTGATACGCTGACATTTAAAAGCAATAATATCTGAACTGAGCAAGGAGAAAGGTCGGCACCTCGACGTGAGGGCCCTGCATAATTACCTCGGCCCTTTTCTTGGTCAGGAGGCGAGATTAGGCACCCAAGCTTGGCATGGTGCTGCTTGCCTTGTTCGCAGGTAAAATCCATATCCAATGACAGTCCTTGATTTGTTATTGCTCTGTTTGTTTAATGTCACTGTCAGAAAGTAGAAATAAACATCTCAGGCTTTTCTCTATAACTCTCAAATTTGGACGCTCTGGTAAACAAGAATTTCAGTCCTAAGGGGCCAGTACCAAAGTTAAGTTCTGAGCAGAGACAGGGGTAATCAATCTTTGCTTTGATCCCTAAAGGGTGCCTGTGAGTATTATAAAATTTCAATGTGTCCAAAAAGAGCCATATGCTTAACATACCTTTGTCTACAAATTAATATATATAGTTCATCTAACTCTAAATAAAACATAAAAAGAAAAACCCTGCAACTAGTTAGAATTTTTATAAAATATATTTGAATATACACAAGTCAAGTAATATTTCAAAAAACTGGAGGATGTTAGCTCTTGTAGATTGAACATGATATTTTGTAGCAGCAAAAATTAACAGTGTGGTACTTGTACAAAATTAGACAGTTGAGTCAAGGAGAGAAGGAAAATCTACATGTGTATTGACTCAGATGACTTCAAACTATCATTGTTTTATTGAATGGAAGGGAGAATTTTGTAAATGGCTTTTGTAAAATTACTTTGAGGGAAGGAAAATTTTAATAAATCCGTTGTAGAAATAAATCTTTTCTAGGAATCCTTGATAGATGTAGAACTTATACATAAAATAGTCTAAGTACACCAAGTTAAAGTGGACTTAACACTTAATGAGGTCTTAGGGAGGAGACGTATTTGTAAGTTTTCAAGTGATTAAAAATTGGAAAGAAAAATTTCCACCAATTTTCTCTCTCTCATCACACGAAAAATTTCTCTAAGGTCAAATAAACCAAAACACAATGAAACAGACAGATTTAGAATAAAATGCTTCAAGTCTTCAGCGAAAGTGACAATATTTACGATACTGTACAATTAACAAATGTTTATAATAAAAATCATCTCAGATTATAATGGCTACAGTAGTTTAAAAAAAAACTCGAAGAATAATCAGAAATGAAGAAATATATTCTACATTTTCATGTGCTACCATAACCAAAACCAGAAAAATGAAGTAGTTTGATGTATTAAGATTATGGTAAGCTGTTAAAATTGTTATGTTTTGGGAATGGGGGAGTCAGTAGAAACATTTCAGAAAATAATACTTAAAAGAGCAGGAATCATAACCATTTTCAAGGCTTTGGAGGCACTAATCAAAGAATTAATATTAAGGACGTTATTTAATGGGTTAAAATTTCTTTTTTTTATCTTTTTTTATCATTTTTTCTTTTCTTTCTTTCTTTCTTTCTTTCTTTTTTTTTTTTTTTGAGACAGAGTCTCACTTTGTCACCCTCAGTAGAGTACTGTGGTGTCATAGCTCACAGCAACCTCAAACTCTTGGGCTCAAGTGATTCTCTTGCCTCAGCCTCCCAGTAGCTGGGACTATACAGGCAGGCGCCTGCCCGACTATTTTTAGAGATGGGGTCTCACGCTTGCTCAGGCTATTCTCGAACCTGTAAGGTCAGGCAATCCACCAGCCTCGGCCTCCCAGAGTGCTAGGATTACAGGCGTGAGGCACCACACCCCGCCCTAATGGGTTAAAATTCTAAAATCTCCCCTCATCATTTGGAACATTGTCTGAAACATGAAAAGCAAAATAATGGGGAAATGAGAAGCAAATTTACAATACTTTTCAGTTAGTAGGCTGAGATGAAACCTTTGGGTACATGTATGGGGCAGGTTTTGAGCGAAGTGATTCTAACACCTACACTCGGAGATGTTTGTCCCAGTTTTGGGAGAGAGGCTTTGGAATTTAAACAATAAAATCTAATGATTTTCAGCTCTGGTTATACACCAGTACAACTAGGAAGTTTTATACAAACTACTGATTCTTGAGTTCCACCCCTAACTAATTAAATTGAAATTTCTTGGGAGTGAAGCCCAGGCTTCCGTAACTTTTAAGACTCTTCCAAGTGATTTTAGTATGCAGCCAAGATTGAGATCCTATGTCAGAAAAGCCCTTAAAAATCAGCAGATCCTTCCTATAGAGCCCCCCACATACAAGGGCTCCTTTTCTTTCTTTCCTAAACAAGAATAGAAACAAAACCAGATTACTTTGGGCTTCAGTAAAACTGAATAAATGAAGTTATTTGCCTTTGTATTTATTTATACATTTATTTACTTACATACTCATGTGTTTATAATCTTAAAATTAATATTGTGGCTGTTCTCATAGCTTTTGATTTCATATGCATATGTAATCATCTAAATAAGGTTATAAAGTTAATTCATGCTCATATTGAGGGTTTAACAGAACATAAGAATGTAAAACTCAAAATCGCCTGAAATGTCACAGCTCTAGGAAACAACTGTGCATTTTTTGGCAGATTGTTTGTTTCCCCCAATCTCTTTTTCCACATACGTTTGTATGCATTTTTTAAACAATTAAGATTATGCTATGTATAGAATTTTAACAGCATGTTTTCCTTACCAGAGCCTACATTATTGTTTTTCTCTAAATTAATAAGAAATCCCAGTAAATCTTTTGAATTGTCTTTAATTAGTTGCTAGATATCTTTATTTTAGCTTTTTAATTGTGGGAGAAAGATAATGAAATTGCGTGGTTTATAGCCTATGGTTACATATACGTAAGAATAACAATATTTAATCATTCCTGCCCTCAGGGAAACTGCGAGGCTTAGGTATGATTAAACCTTGTTATCCATCTGTATTTATTACTATAGGAAGATATTAATAATGTATTATTCACCAGGAAAGCAGAGTATAAACATGTATAATTTGTCTCATTCACAGCAAATATGCATCACATATTCAAATAATGCAGGAAATTTGTGAAAAGATAGACAACCAGAAGGTACATCATACTCCATTCTGAACGTGTGGAATCATGAGTGATGCTTTCTTATTGCTTGTTAATATGGTCTAGAATTTGAAATAAGAATGTACTACTTACCCAACACAGATAAAAGAACAACTATTAAAACAAGAAGCAAAAAGAATTTTTTTTTTTTTTTGAGAGAGAGAGTCTCACTCTGTCTCCCTCAGTAACAGCTCACAGCTCACAGCAACCTCAAACTCTTGGGCTTAAGCGATTCACTTGCCTCAGCCTCCCAAGTAGCTGGGACTACAGGTGCCCGCCACAACCCCCGGCTCTTTTTCTGTTGTAGTTGTTGTTGCTGTTTTAGCTGGCCAGGGCTGGGCTCGAACCCACTACCCTCAGTATACGGGGCCGGTGCCCAAACCACTGAGCCAGAGGCACTGCCAGAAAAAAAGAACATTTTATTGAGAAAAGAAGGTAGAGAAAAACAAACATTTATTTACCTGCTCCTAAGTATCTTTCAGCTCCCGTCCTCCTTCCTGTCTGACTCACAGCCTTCGGGCTGTCCCTTGTCCCAATTAACAAGGGACACACACACACATGCATAAATAGATATATAAAGATTTCTCTTCATCTTCACTGAAAAACCTGCATGGTATGCCATTTTATAAGGTACCATAATTAACCTAAAGGTTATTTTTTGCAACATTTTCAATATTTGAGAAAACCCTGAGATGATGAAATATACATACATATGTATATTTATCCAGTTATTTATTTACTATAAATTCCTGGAGGAGATAGGTACTATAAACATTTAAAAAGTTTGAAGCATGTCATTAACACGTTTGTGGGGTATAATTTTCCCTTCTATACAGCACATGAGAATTTTCCCACAGTCTTATCAGCACTGGACGTCGTATCTCTTAACTCATTCATTCATTCATTCATATTTGCCAAACTCAGAGTCAGATCACATCTCATTTTGATTTTCACGCATTTGATTATCGAGGAAGCAGAGAATCGTTTCATAGCTTTGTTGGCTAAAGCTTTTCTCTTTTTCATTTGTTTGTATTCAGAGAGTCTGCTTCTCCCAACCCTATCATGTTGCTCCTGAAAGCTTAATTTGACGTTTCTGTCTCTGTGTTGCTCCTAGAATCTCAGATTTTGTGTTTATAATGAGAATAAGAACTAGAGGTTCTGAATTGGACCTTCAGATGGGACAGCAGTTATCTAAGCATATTGCAAGGCAGGGAGGGAGCCTGAGACAGCCGAGGAGTGTCCCATCCTTGGCTCTGCGGTTTTTTGCCTTAGAATTCCTGCTTCTGGGGAGCCAAATTCCCTTGGGAAGAGGAGGCTCATCGAGTGTGTTTTCTGCCTAGTAGTTGTGTGGGTAGTGGCTCAGCTCGCCCAGAGCTCCTGGGGGAGCAGGAATCCTCCTCTGCCTGCTAATTCTCACTCTAGGGGAGGACAGACCAGGGAGGAAGGAGTAGGCTGTCCCTCATCCCAGTTAACAAGGTGAGTCAGACAGGAAGGAGGCGGGGAGCTGAAAGGCTCAGCAGGAAAGCACATTCTCAGGACCACTGAAACCAGACCAGACAAGACACCCTCAGCGTGGAGAGAAAGCTGGCCGCCGCTCACCAAGCCTCTGTCCTGTGCAGTATGTGACAGTGGAAGTTACCTATGGCATCATTTCCCCTTCGCACCTGCTTGGCAAAGAGGCTCACCCTCTACAGATTAGGAAACTGAACCTGGACCTCAGCTGTTTCTTCTTACCTGATTGCATGGTTTGGATTCTTTCCAGCTTCTCTCTTGTGTTACCAAACCCTAGCAGGGAAGGGGCCCCGATCAGGAATCCACCAGTGTCTTCTGCTCAAGTGTGACAAAGCACCTGCCTCCTCTTGTTTCCTTCCCTAGGGGTTGGGCACAGGATGGGCCAGGGGCTGTGGTCTGCGTCGCCTTCCTCCTTTGTGCTCTGGCATTGTCAAAAGGGAGTCTGACCTCCCCACTCAGTGGGGCTGACAGTAGAGAGAAAAGCAATAACTCCTCAGGCCTTATGCTACCTGTGCGGGTTCTTAAGAGGTTTCCTCACCCGCCCTGTGCCTCTGAAGTTGGAGCTCAGAACACTCACAGTGCCTCCAGCTTAGCCACCTTTCCCAGTTGGACTAGAACTGATTTTCTTCCTCACTCCCAGGCCCTGGAAACCCACAGGAGGTTCAACTAGGATGGTTCAGCCTCCTCATGCAACCAAAATTTAAAATGCGCATATTCAAAGTAGAATCAAAACACATTCAGTTGTTTGGTTTAAACTATCTGCTGCTACAATTTATTATGTTAAGGGCCACTTTTCATTGAGCAAAACCACTTGCTAATATCAATTTCTGCTTTTCCATATCCCGTATGGTACATATGAGGAAGTATATTCCAGGGTTTTCTTTGTTTATTTTGTTTTTGTTTTTTGGAGGGGACGGTAATTGTCTAGAAAACCTCCCTTCTATAAAAATGAATTCTTTGTTGTGAAGTTTGCTCATCTATTCACCTCTATCTTCCAATAACCCGGAAGCCCTTCAGAGGAGACACAACGTTGTTGTGATAATTCCCAGTCCAATGGCTCACACAGTGTCTAGCTTAGAAATAAAGAACAATTGAATGTGAAAGAAGGAAGGAAAGAGGGAGGGATGGAGAGAGGAGAGCCCTTATAATTCCAGGCCTCTGACAATCAAGTTAAGGGTCAACATTTTCTTCCTCTGACAAATAAGTCATCTCAAACAGACTAAACTCTTATGAGTGACTTTTCAGACACTCTGTGATGGGAAATTTTATAGATGTCTAAGAATGATGGGAGAAATCTCTAAAGCTGCACGACGCAGGCTGAGCGAGGTGGCTCAGGCCTGTAACCCCGGCATTGTGAGAGGCAGAGGTGGGAGGATGGCGTGAGCTCAAGAGTTTGAGACCAGCCTGAGTAAGAGCAAGAGCAAGATCCCATCTCTACTAAAAGTGGAAAAAAAGTGCCAGGGGTTGTGGTAGGCACCTGTAGTACCAGCTACTCAGGAGGCTGAGGCAGAAGAATCACTTGAGCTCAGGAGTTTAAGGTTGCTGTGAGCTGGGGTGATACCACAGCACTCTAGCCTGGTCAGCGGAGTGAGACTTTCTCTTAAAAATAAATAAAATAAAATAAAATAAAATAAAAAAGTCACATCATACAATAAAGCATGAGATACCAAACTAGCTAGTAGAAAGACAGATAAAGGATATTTATATACGTCTTCATATATTTATATCCACACATACATATACCTGTAAATAGAACCACACCACAGGGTGTCCATACACAGTCAACTAGTTTAAATTGCACATGAACTTTATGGACATGCTGTATTTTATAGAGGTGTGTGCGTGTGTGCTTGTTTTAAAAACTAGTTCACATGAATTTTAAAGAATACTTGATAGATGCTAAGCTTCCTCCCCGATCACCTTGAGAATCACTGATTTTAAAGACTAGTTATGAGAACACTAGGATGGGTGGCAGGGGCCAATCGGAGGGCATTTTTGGTGATCCAAACTGAAAGTGGCAAAGCTTTGGCCAAGGTCAAGTGAAAAGAGGGATCTGATCAGGGAAATCAAGGAGGGAAAACTACAGCCACACACTCGTTTCCCCCCACCCCCGAGTCTGTCAGTTACATCTGGCTTGGGGACAATCCCCTCCATCTCCATAGAGCAGACCCAGGGGCTGGTGACGCAGACAGTCCTTCCTCTGACAGATGAAGTCATGCATTTCAGAACAAATTGCCAGGCACCTTCTGCCTCACCTGTCTGTGGATTCTTCCTTGTCTCCAGTGTCCCTCTGTGTCCTGCCTCCTGTTTGTCTTGCAGCACTACAGAATGACCTTTTGCTCTCTTCCTGGTCTTTACAGGCCAACTCACAGCCCCCAGAAGCAACCCTGTGACTTGTGCTTCTTTTTAGATTTCCTCAATGCCTCACCTTGACCACATTCCTTCAAAGAAGGACTTTCTGGCAGCTTTAGCCAGGTTCTTATCTCTCCCATCCACACAAGGGTGTCAGAACATCCCTAGGAAGCATTAATCAAGGTCCCCTCCTGACATCAGCTTTTTAGAAGCTCTCCGGGTGCCTCGAGTGCAGCTGGAGCTCTGGGCAGACTGCACTGGGCAGCTTTTAGCCACAGACCCTTCCCAGAGCAGTGAGCTGATTGATGGCAAAATGGAAAATTAAACATTTATGCACAGAAGACCAGAAAGACGCAAGAAGAAAGGGGTTTAAGTGCATGTGCTTGCAGGACGAACATTATCCTTATCAGCACTGTGGTTCCTCTGAACCCCATTAGTCTCATCACTATAGACCTGCAAGGAAAATTACTTCCATCTAGCATCTGTCTAGGAGTCAACAAATCTTTCTAGGTAAGTGAGCTGCTTCTCTGTCTAAACAACTGCAAAAGGACCTGTGATCACTTTCTCTTCCTTTAAGACTGGTTGAAGTAATAGTCTCTCCAGTGTATTACCCGATGCCTTCCCTCCCTCAACGCCCTAGTGACTTGTCTCTCCCAGAAATGGTTGAGAACCTACCACTTGAGAGAAGACTCTGAGGGTCAAGGGAGGGAGGACGATGCCCACTTGTCTCACTGACTATGTGTCATGAGCAAGCAGGGTTCAGGTTCATTCTAGGCAAAGTTGGAAATGGGAAAGGCACGATTCACCTCAATACAGGCAAGGACTCTCTAACAATGCTGCTACAGACAAAGTGCCCTGTTTTGGCAAGTAATAGGATGCCCTATATCTGGATATTTTAAAGAAAATGCTAGAAAGCTGTCTTAGTAGGGGAGTGGGGAGTTTCTGAGGCTGTACACTATAAATTAGGCGCTCTTCTTGGGTCTTACACATATTTCCTTGTGTATTCACAACTCTGAGAAGTAAGTTCTATTTTTATGAAGCTTTTTTTATTTTTAGGAAGCATCGTATTTTAGAAGAAATAATCTTTTCAGAATCATTAGCTGCTTTGAGGCTTATGCCTTCTTTTTATCTGTCCTGAGATACCTCTCTCGTCTTCACAGACTGAAGCTGGGTTCATTGTAGTCCAGACTTCAGTGACTCTGGCATCTGTGATCTTATCTCCTTTCATCCTGGGCTTTGTAAGAGAAACTTTGTCATTCTCATCAGATATGTGCACGTACCCCCACATGAACACACGCTTATAGAATTAGCCACATTGCATCATGACTGTCGATTTAGATCTTTCTACTCTTTGAGAATATGAGCAAGACCGTAATCATCTTTGTAAACCCAGCTCTCAGCATAGATGTTATATAGAGGACATATTCAAATTGCTGAATTAATGAATAAATAAATAAAATGAATTCTAAATTCTCTCTTTGGATCTTCTTGACAATGATAATCTTTGGCGTCAGGCACAGGCAATCCTGGGTAAGGAATAACAGGATTCCAGTGCCCACCATTCTATCCTGCAGTAAGATGATCTGTTTTATCTTTCTTAGATTCTTCTTTTCAAAAAGCAATTCTAGATTAATGGGATGCTTTTCTGCCGGCTTATGTACATCATATGAGAAATCAGAATAATTTATAAAATTTCCATCCCAGCCCTAACCAGTCATCTTAAAATGCAATCAAACATGAAGACATTTCTTGATGATAATGAATGTGGGTGAAGTGGGAAAACTGCATTTCTGTAACTCAGTCTGTCTTTTCAGGATAAAGTAGTATCACCCTTCTCGGAAACTACATCAACGGCGTTCTCCTGGGGTCCTTTGAGACATCTACCCTACTCACGCACATGCATTATGAAGGGCCTTCTCCATTCCACTGTCGGATGGGCTGGTGGTTACCATTTCAATCTCGGTGAAAATAACTCTTTGGTGTGTGATCTCATATACAAATAGCTATTTATGTTGGGCTTTCCTCTACCTCAGCCTGTCAAACCACACTCCTGGGAGATTTCTCGTTGGGTTTTAATGTACTCTCAAAGCAGAAGTTATCAGGTGGCAAAGGAATTTTTCCCATTATGCTGCCCTCTGCCATAATATATCGTCCTTTCCTCAGTACGTATCAAGCCATTTATATATATGCCTGCAATATATCAGCATTTATCTTTCTTAGAGAATTCTGAGACAAATGATACGTTTGGAAGTTTTTTTTTTTTTTTTTAAGTCTAAGAATTCAAAGACAGAAATGTGGATAATAAGAATGAGCAGGCATTTGGCTTCTTCCCTATTTTTCTTGGAGTTTCCAATCCAAGAAGGCACAGTGGGCATCTCTGTTTTGGAATCACTAATGTGGTTCAGATAGGGCTAATTTAGGATGTGGTGAGCTCTGCAATTACGGTCAATCCTGGTCTTCAATCCTAACTCTATCTCCAACTCTAACAGCACCTGGCATGTATGTTCAATGAATTATAAGTGATATTATCATCATTGTCAAGTCACTTCAAGGCTTGGTGACATGGCTATGAATCTCAGCATCCTCTGCTCCACCTGGCTTCTATATTCACTCCACTTGAGGTTTTGATTATCACCACTTGGATCCCATTGTCTGCTGCCATCCTGAGCTGAGCTCAAGTTTCCTATTGCAATGTAAAGGGTGTTTACTGTCCCTTGTCTCTTGCCTACTTTTCCAGAGTCCACTCTGACTTCCCTTTCTCCTGGTCTGCACAGTACCATGGAGAACAAGCTACAGGCTTGGTGATCTTAGGACTTCACCTAACTTCTCAGAGCCCCCTTACCTGTATGATGACATTGATCATGGAACGTATCTGAAGGTTGTCAGAAAACTATTTGAATTCATTCACCACTGAGTGTTTATTGGCATTTTCAGTCTGTCTCCAGTGAGGGGAGCCTGACTGTATAGAGGAGAGACCAGGTAGGAAGGAATTGTACAGAGATGATGAAAGCCCCGAGGGAGCAGTCTAATGAACATACCTAATAAACATCAGAGGCTTAGTACAAGTCAGGTGCAGAACTAAACATTTCACCTGAATTGACATCTTCGGCATACAGGAGAACCTTCAAACATAGGTGTCCCTGTTTAGAAAGTGGGGAGACCAACTGTCAGAGAGATAAACACAGCAGAAAGTCACTTTTCATTGGTAGAGCTAGGATTAGATCGAGGTTTATCTGAAACAAAAGTACCAGTCTATTTTTGAAACAGAATGGAAACAGAAAAATAATTGTCTTCATTGTGATCAGAGCTTACAAAATATTCTCAAAAACTTTGTCTAACTTGCCTCCAAACCATCCAGTAAAATCATAAAGAAACAGACTTAGAGCCTTATATAAATAAATATATTATGATTTAAAGAGATATAGAACGTAAAACCAGGTAAAAGCATTCATTCATACAATAAAGTACCTTGCAACCATTTAAAAAAATATCAAAAAGCCTATTTTGACACAGAAAAGTGTGCTCTGTGTGTGGTTGAACAGTATCAGAATAGAAGGAGCTGCAGATCGTATGACCAAATATTTATGAATGGGCATGTATTGCTTCCATTATAAAATATAATTATGCTGTTTGCATTTTGGAAATCAAAATGAACTCTTTGCTCCATACTAGCCAAAACAGAAGCCACACATCCTATTGTATTTGCTTGACAGTGGTGGTCTTCCCGCTAACCTGTACACTTCATGAGGGCAGTGGTCACGTCTTTCTGTCACTCAGACCCTGAACTCGGCACCAGGACCGCCACAGAGCACATTCCCAAAAGAAAGAAAGTTGCGTAAGTTTCTGCATCTGTATAATGTCATGTACTTCAGAAGCCTCATCATTTAGACTCATTTGTCCTTGGGTTTCCCACCCATACAGTGCACGAGAAGAGTTTATTATTCTCTCATCTGAGGTTTGTGGGAAATTTTGCTCATCTAATAATTTTATTGCATTTGAAACTTCTTGAATAAATGACAAAAATTATCCATAGCCTTAAGATCTCATCCAGCCCCTACTACGGAGAATAAGCTTTGGTGCTACTGTGCCAGCGAGGATGGCTGAGCTGGTGTTTCACTACTCTGGGCACAAGGTGTTTCACCACTCTGGGGACATGCTCTCACTTGGCTCCCAACTTGTGCTGAGAGGGTCTTCAGACCTCCTAGCCATCAGCTTCCAGAACCTACAAGCATCTTGCTCAACTGAACTATGTCCATGGTGTTTGCTAAGCCCATTCTCCTTATTCATCCATTCAACCCACCTTTCCTCCACTTTCAAAGTATGTGAAAACAAACTTTGTCTTAACTATTCTTGTGCCATTTCATTCTTTGACTAACAAACCCCAAAAATCCTTTCAGAGAGATGTGCAAAGATAGGAGCAAAACGTGGGTGGGGCTTTTTACCCAAGGCAGCCAAAGGCAGTGGAATTGAAAGAATATGTCTCTTAGTCCACAGATGAAGCAAGAGATTGTATTTCACTAACAAATTATTAGTAAGACCACATAGTAGTCTCTCTGTCTCTCATAAATAATGGGAAGAACAAGAAAACTTTGGAAATACAGTATGGATTAAGCCAAGAGACATAATTTAATACAAAGGCTGTGTAAAATATACAGCAAGCATCAGAGAAGGTCTTCCATTTGATGTTATCCTAATAACTCAAAGGATCGCGATAAACAAAGAAGAAAAGAGAGTTAACTTGTTTGGGTGAATGCACTTTGGCAGGCCTAACTTGTTTGGGTGAATGCACTTTGGCAGACATATCCTTCAACTTGATTTTATTTCAAGGAGGTCAATCTTTCTAATGTAGAGACTTAAATATTCAGCTTCCATATCCCACACCTTCCATCTTCAGATTGCAGAGGCAAAAAGAATGATCTTGCGGGGGATTGCGGGGGCTGGGCAGGAAAATTCAGGACAAAAATGCCTCTAAGATAATTTTTACTCCCTTTTCTCTTTTCGGTGCATCATCTTTAAGCACCACATCGTTTTTGCTCTTGGGTTTAAAGTTCCACAAGAATTGTACAAGCTACAGCTAGTATTCCGAGTATGCCTGGACTACTTTGGTATTCAACTCTGCTAAGCTTGCAGATGCCAATCTGGGAACATTTAGCAGGAATGCAAACAACCACCAGGATTTTTATCGATAAAAAGGAACTTGTTTAAACAATCCTCAATAGATTTACCAATTAGAGAACAGGGCAGGTTAGAATTTCCTTCTCTTTCATTGCCTGCTTGCTCCTTGCTAATATAACATTCTCTTTCCATGTTTAAATGTTGCAGCTGTTCCCCCAGCCCATTTTTTTTTGTCTCTTTTAGAGTGAACCGTCAACTTGCCACTTCAGTCTTCTAAAATATACTTATGATTGACAAAACTTTATGAAATAGTGACAAATTGGAAGAAAATTAGTCCCATGAACAAGGAAATGCTACATGGTATTCAGAGAGAATTTTGTCCTTATGGGCTAACAGTATAATTGGATGGTAAAATATATCATAAACAGGTTGAGCTTTCTAGTCCCAGACCTCTCATGTTCTTGCTCTTTCTTTTATAAATTCCTGCAAGACTTATAGTTGTACAATTTCAGGTCATTTGGGTTTGAAAAGATTTTCTTCTTCTTTTTTTTTTTTCTTTTTGAGACAGAGCCTCAAGCCGTCACCCTGGATAGAGTGCTGTGGCATCACAGCTCATAGCAACCTCCAATTCCTGGGCTGAAGCCAGTCTCCTGCCTCTGCCTCCCAAGTAGCTGGGACTACAGGCGCCCGCCACAACGCCCGGCCATTTTTTGGTTGCAGCCATCATTGTTGTTTGGCTGGCCCGGGCTGGATTCGAACCCGCCAACTCAGGTGTACGTGGCTGGCACCTTAGCCCGTTGAGCCACAGGCGCCGAGCCAGGGTTTGAAAAGATTTTCATTTGAGACATTTTACCTGGTTCATTTTAAAGTGAAAACGGTGAATCCAGAAGGTACTTTATGATAATAATCTTTTAAAATATAAACTAGCAGAAAAACTTTTTTTTTTGTTTTAGGATATAAAATTATAAGTTTATTTTTTATTAAAGAAAGGGAAGAGAGTGGGGGGAAAACATGAGAAAGAGAGAAAGAGGAGAGCAGAGAGCAGGGAGCGAGAAAGGGGAAGATGGGGAGGAAGGAGCAGAAAACCTTTAACTTTGTATTTTTTCTCACTAGTGATTAGAGGCTGTCTTCACCAACACTCCTTTCTGTTTGCACATGAACTTTATAGCCACCCTGTATTAAAATAGCCAAGGAGGACAGGAATCTAAGTACACTGGATGCCTTTATCCCTAATACTCTCTTGTTTTTAATAAAAGCATACTTTATGTACAATAAATATACACTTCTTTAATCTGGAGTTGAATGACTTTGGCAAATCTACACACATTACTGTAAAGTCATTCCAATGGACAGAAATCAGATTTTTAAAAGTGAAACATAATATTTATAGGTTTTTTTTTTCAGATCCCATGACCCCAAACTAATATAGAGAACTTCCTTATGAAGCATGCTTCTTTAAGTTTTTGTAAAGAACTCATGATTTAAAATCTAAAATAAGCTTTGTCCAAAGACCTTATTTTTGAAACAGCAGCTGGGTAAATGAATGAAGGAAAATCAATGGGCTATGATAACTAGGGCAAAAAATCAGCTACTTTTTCCTGGACTAAAATTTGTCATCTGAGAGGTGCGGTTTTGCTGTTTTTAGTCTGTCTCTAACTACCCCTTGAGCCTCAGATCACAGTGCTGTGTCCTGAAATAGAGCCCGGCCATCAGGCAGAACTGGCAAATCATTCATATACTTATTTATTCATTCATTCATTTATTTATTTTCATTATGTCTGCTGCAGCTCAGCTGCTAAATGCTTGTGTAAATGGCTAATTAAAATAGCTTTTAGGACATAATATTTTTCAATTAAGATGCAATTCACTAAACCAATCAATTATGGATTATAAAATTCCAAAGGTGACTTAAAATGCAATAGCATGGAATTAAGAAATCATGATTTGCTCCAAAGGGCCACCTTCATTCTGAAGTGTCAACCAACCAACTGTGCACAATTTCCCCAAATCGTGGTAATTTTGCCTGCTCCTTCCCCACATCTTACTGATGCATTAAAATAAATGAAGAGGGTGATTTAGACCTTGTCCTCTGAAGTAGCCCCCACACTATGAAATCAGGGATAAAGAATCAAGATCATATTCTTCATGCCAAGTAGGCCAGCAATTCTACCTCTGAGATGAACGTTATTGGAAACACCTAAGATCCTTTTTTTGGAAAAGAAGAACATGTCACTATGAAGCTTCATCCTTCTTTCAGCATTGCTAATACACACACCCCTGTACGTACCCAGGGATGGACCAGTGCGTTATTCTGGAGCATTCTTCTCCAGATGGAAGCTCACAAGGAGAAAATTTTCATTAGGCAACAGCCATGGGTGTCAGTAAACAGGGACAAGATGTGTGTTAACTGCAGGAAGCAAAGGTCAGCGAGGGGCCTGCTGTTTCCTATGAGTAATTTCAGGTCCCCATAGTCCTTTGTGTGTGGGATTCCTGCTTCAAACATTGTCACACATCAAACCAATGTTCTTGTGGAGAAACGTGCTTTCAAAGTGGTTCCAATTCGGCTGCTGTAAATTCATTATTTAATACAAATGCTGTGGCATACCATATTTTAGTATCTTAAAAATGCTGGAGGGCTAACGCAGAGGGCAAAGATGGGAGGGGAGGGTAACCTTCAATAGCTGTTCATGGAGGTGGATTTTCCCAGTGTGATGGAGAGTCTAGGAGTGAGTCGAGCAGAGGACAAGCTCTGCTTTGTTTGTTTGTTTGGTTGCCTTGCTCTCAGGGTGACACCTCAGTGGAGGCTCTGGGAGGCACGAGTGACCTCTGATTGCACCTCCCCCTTCCCAACTCTCTGCTGGATATGCAGCCCAAGGGCCTCAGGCTATATCCTATGCCCACCCTATGCCCTCATCTCATCTTCTCATCCAGACTGAGTGAGGAGGCTGTTACTGCCTCCAGCCTCTCCCCTGATCCCCAAGGACTTAAAAATGAAGGCATAGATTGCCATGCCTTGCACAGACATCCGCAGCCCCAAGGACCATACTGGTGTACTGGTGAGAGCCTGGGCTTCCATTTCTGAGCCACACACTGGGAAAAATCTTACCCTCTTGGTTCTCTAGCCTCCTCATTCATAAGAACCTAGACTCTGTTTCATGGCCTCATGGCCTCATTATGTTTGGACAAATCAAGAAGTATAATGATGAGCATGCTGACATAGGGTTGGCACTATGTGAGGCCTGTTAGCTCCTTCATCTCTTCCTAGAACGTTTCTTCCAGCTATTTCCTTCTCTTCTACTTTTTTATGGCTCTTCAGCCCCAATACGTTGGTGACATTAAAACACTATTAGAGCAAGAGATTGGTTTCTTTTGCCTACATCTCAAGGATCCTGATGTAGGAGGTGTGCATCTGTGTGCTCTGGCCTAGGATTCAGGGAATGGGCCATCTTCCCTTGCAAGGCAGGGCAGGGGGGACATCTGCCTCTTGTCCTCGGAAGCCACCTACCATGGAACAGCTGGAAGGGCACTGGGACATTGTGAAAACTCTTCCTTAATTGCAGTTGTCTGATTCTCCATTTATTTAATTTCACTTACTTAACAAATATTTATTGAAGGCTTTGTCTGTATCCTTCGTGGGGCTCAGACACTATCTTCTGCTCTCCAAGTCAACATTTCCATAGTCCACATCCTCCCAGATGGACATATATTTTCGCCCATTTCCCTGGATTTCTTATAGCCCTAGCAAACTCCCTCCTCTCTCAAACTTTTATGCACAATATGCTTTATGGTGTTGCCAACGCTGATGTAGACTAATTATAGCAAGACAGATGTTTCTCACAAGGATATAGAATACCTTTCCTAAAACACAAATTTAGCGTCGGATGAAATTCTCCAGGTCTGCCTATAAAAAGCTGTGTGTCCTTGGCAAGTTGCTTGGCCTCTCTGAGCATCATCTCCCCCCCTAAATTTAGAGGTAATAATACCTCCTTTTCAGGATTGTGTGAAATAATCTCCAAGGAAGCTTTTAGCACATGGAAGCTCTAAGTGAGAATATCAGTAATGTTCATGTTCTCCCTTCAGACACAGATCCTATTTATTTTTAAAGGCAGTTGTCCTCAATTCACAGTTTGGTGGTGTCCAATATCTCATGCATAAGACTGAACCGAGTTTGCTTCCAGCTGTGCCCCTAACCAGCCATGTGACCATGAGCAATCTGATGGGCCTCTGGAAGACTCAGTTCTTTTCTATGAAATAGGGCTAGTAACGCAAACAATGTAACCTAATTGTTTGTAACCTCATATTAATATGAAATTTAAAAAAAAAGAAATAGGGATAATCCCATTGAGAAATTTCAAGCTGAGGACCACAAAACACTCATCTGTGTCTTCTCCCAAGACCAACAAATGAGCAGATTGGTCTTACCATCAACTGCATCTCTGCTATCATCATGGAAAAACCAAGTTCCTCAATTCCTTTGGTTAGTGACAGCTAAATGGAGTGACAATATACCCGCTTCACCAAAGAAAAGAGTGTTAGAAAACTGTCTAGGCAAAAAACAGTCTTCATAAGGGGACTAGAATAGCATCACAAAATTGCATTATAAATCATTCGAGGCCTCTTTCCTTGTCTATATGATTCTTCACACCCTCTATCATCCTCCATTGTTTACTGAAATTTCCCAATGCCTGAGAAAGCACATTGTATAAAATCTCCCACCTGCATAAATTATACCATTCACCTGCATAAATTATTCTTCTGGTCTGCTCTTTGGCTAATGGTTTGGTTTAGCTAACATCAGTATCCGTAAGGGACACAAATTCTGGTTGGCTCCAGAAATGCATCCTGTAGGTGTTTTCCCCACCTGCACTGAGATACACTTATGCCTAAGAACCAGCCTGATCTCTGGGAGTATTACAGAGCAGGAATTCTACCTATATCATCCTTTTTAATGTTTAGAATGTGACTGTGAATTAGATAGTGACCCCAATTTATAGGTGAAGAGACTTGTCCTCAGAAAGATAAATTAACTTGATGATTTTGATTTAAAGAACTTTTTTAACTTCAAAAAAAATTTAGGGGGCACAAGTGCTTGTATATTACAAAGATAGATTGCATCATGTTAAAGTCAGGGTTTCAGTGCGTCCATCACCAGAATAGCATACATTGTCCCCAGTAGGGACTTTGATTTGAGATTAGAGTGAAGCTCTCTCTTTTTTTTTTTTTTTGAGACAGAGCCTCAAGCTGTCACCCTGGATAGAGGGCCGTGGCATCACAGCTCACAGCAACCTCCGAAGCTCTCTTTGAATCTAATCTTTTGTCTGCTCTTTTTCCTGTAGGACAACTCAGAAATTTGGAGAGGAAGTATTTGTTGGATGCCTATACATTTCATAGTGAGTGGGTGCATGGCTTTGTGGGGAGATCCAAGAATTTGAAATTAATTCCACTGTTTCCATGCTGTAGAGGAGAAGTCATATTCCCAATTCCCAGCACTAGCGTTAAAGTTAATGGACTGGATCATAAATGAATGAGATAGATGAATAACAAAATAAAAAATAAAAGAGCTCTCTCTCTCTAATATGTGGCATTATCCTCATCTTTGCAGTAAAAAATATTCCCCTATGTGAAAGTGGAAGTAAAATGCTCTGACATTTTCGAGAGTGATGTGCAGAAGCTTCGAGAATCTTCTAGTGTTTAAACAACTCGCTAACACATCTTATTACTCCCACCTTATACACGAGGGAGCTGAGTTGCCTGAATGTCAGCCAGAAGGAACGTGGGAGATCCAGCTGGGGATCAAGGTGATCATTCTGGTGTTCCATCTATGTATTTGAAATTAATTCCACTGTTCAAAGCTATCTTTGAAGCTATCTTCACTCCAGGCGGCTCAGTGAGGGGAGAGGCTGCCACTTTTATGGGCTTCACAACCTGCCAGATGCTGGTTCAGATCCCAATTTCCTCTTGCATCTATAGCAGTGGTTCTTAACCTGTGGGTCGTGACCCCCAGGAATTGTATTAAAGGTTTGCTGTATTAGGAAGGTTGAGAACCACTGATCTATAGGATCTTGCTAAGCCCCATCACCCCTCGGAAACCCAGTGTTCCCATTTAGAAAATAGAACTGACACCGTTTGCCTCATAAGGGTAGGTTGAGTAATTGCCTACGAAAGTGTCTCTTGCTAGTCTTGACACATGCTCTGTACACGCTTTGTGCGTTTAATGAATACTGCTTTCACTTCTTTCCCTCTGAACAGTCCTTTTGACAAATAAGATAAACCTTACTCCATTTCACAGATTAGGATGCCTGGACCATAGTTGCTGACAGCTTGCAGGGCTCCTTGTTCAATAAAGAAGAATGTAAAGGATTTATCACTCAGATGTGAAAACAAGCCCTTTTCCTTTTCATTAACTGGTGGCAGGACATATATTGAAATTATAACCTGTCATCTCCCTTCATGACCTTTGAGCTATGGATCCTGGTGATTTTCTTAAATGAATATTCCATCTATAGGACATGTGACTGACAATTTCAGAGATCAATGCCATCTTTTCTGCTGGTCACTGCAGAAACTTGTTATGTTACCTCTCCAACAGTTGCTTAAGTCATGGGGAAGCAATTCTCCCTATGCAGTACAGACAGGCTCGGCGTTTCTATTGGGAAATGCAACCACCTCACATTTTCTAATGAATATTTCTTGTTGGGAAGAGAGCTACCCTCTAGGGGAATTTGAGTCAGTCATTTATACAGTCACTGAACATTTCCTTATTTTTTAAACACCTACAAAGTGTCAAATTTGCATATAACAGTACCTATAACAGGTGCTACCAGGATGCAGAAGCGCCCACAATATGTACATTAGATGCATGGGGATACATATCCTGTGTGTGCTCATACGTATATGATAGAACCACAGATCTGCAGAGATGGAGTGGGCATAAATAAACTACTAAATGCTAAATGACCAAATGTATTACATGGGGTTGGATAGCTAAGTTCATGATCTCATCCTAGAAACAGTGCTACACACCTCATTGCTGATTCTTGGTACAGTCACCCTCAAAGTGCTTCCCTTGGGGAGCTGTGCACCAGCGCTAGTGCCTAGTCTACCTTTCAAAGCACTTTTTCTAGGATGAGTTTGTGAACTTCATTGTCAGACCTCATATGACTACAGCTTTCACAGCCATTCCAGAAAAAGAGCTCCAAAATTGTTTGGAAGAGGAGACTAGACACTGGTGTCAGTACATAGCTCCCCAACGGGTCTTACGTCAAAGGTGACTATAGTGATATTCAGCAATGAGGGATGCAGCGCTTTTTCTAGGATGAGTTCACTAACTTAATTATTCAACCTCATATGTCATAAGACAGATATGGCTAATATACTATGAGAATTTAGAAAAGAAAACACCAATTCCACATTGGATGGATAAGAAATTACTTGATAGATTGTGAAGTTGAAAAAGCATTCGAACAAATGCAAGTTAAAAAAAAAATAATAAAAATTATGAAACCAAAAGTGTAACTGACTATGAAGTCCTGGCCAGACTATGTATGCTATAGTCTATATATTAAGAATAGGGACTGTTTCTCACTTACTCTTGTTTTCCTGGCTCCTCATGTCAGCACATAGTAGGTGATAATTAAAGGTTTGTTGAATAGGGGTCACTGCAGGTTGATGAAACAAGACTCAGCAACAGTTAATTTTCTTCAAAAACACAAGTTTAGAACAAGAAAGAGAGATAGACATATACATATCGATATTGATATATACATAAATATAGAGATCAGGCTTGGTGCCTGTAGCTCAGCGGTTAAGGTGCTAGCCACATGCACTGGGGATGGTGGGTTAGAACCCCACCCCAGATTATTAAGCAAACAAACAAAAAATAGCTGGGCATTGTGACCCGCACCTGTAGTCCCAGCTATTTGGGAGGTTGAGGCAAGAGAACTGCCTAAGCCCAAGAGCTTGAGGTTGCTGTGAGCTGTGATGCCACAGCACTGTACCAAATAGTGAGATTAGGTCTCAAAATATATATATATATATATATATGCATGGATATCAATTACACGCAAATTTCTCCCCCATGCTTAAAATGTGTGATTGTCAAATTTCATAAATTTTATAATAATGACTGACCTTAGAAATATATGGTACTTGAATAACTAGGATTATATCATTCCATTTAAAATATGGTTCAAAATTCATTCTTTTTTTTTTTTTTTTTTTGAGACAGAGCCTCAAGCTGTCACCCTGGGTAGAGTGCCGTGGCATCACAGCTCACAGCAACCTCCAATTCCTGGGATCAAGCGAGTCTCCTGCCTCTGCCTCCCAAGTAGCTGGGACTGCAGGCACCCGCCACAACACCCGGCCATTTTTTTGGTTGCAGCCCATCATTGTTGTTTGGTGGGCCCGGGCTTCGAACCCACCAGCTCAAGTGTGAGTGGCTGGCAGCTTAGCCCGTTGAGCCACAGGTGCCGAGCCCAAAATTCATTCTTACATTGTGTAGGGGAAATTGCCTAGAAGATCTACTTGCCTCTAGTGGAATAGGACCATTTCTGAGCTCTAAATCTGACTTGTGAAGCCCACTGGGTTAGCAGAGTTTTCGTTTGTTCCTGCCTGTCCTTTGAATCTGGTCCATTTGTTCACGATAAGGTTCTCAGTGCTGAAAGATTTTCAGCGGCTGACTTCATCAGGATGTGTAGGTGAGTATGTATTGAACTGCTGCAAGGGCATCCTTCTGGTGTGCTAAGGATGTACACTGACTGGAGATAGGTGTGTGCTGAGGATGGAAGTGGACACCTCCACAGACACGCACATCCTTAGCACACTCATGAACCCACGGGATTTGACCCATGTTCTCACAGAACTGCACACTGGTTGAAACCCTGATTCTTAGAGCTGGTCAGAAACGTAGGCAGCACCTGTGGCTCAAGGAGTAGGGCACTGGCTCCATATACCAGAAGTGGCGGGTTCAAACCTGGCCCTGGCCAAAATAAGAAAAAGAAAGAAAGGAAAGAAATGTGAAGAAACAAGGCATGATAAATTGAATGGGAGGTTAAAGTACAAAAGAATGGGGAAAAGTCTTTCTGTAGCAAGAAGAAATCTGAGTCAAACTAACTTAAGAGGGAAAGAGGGATTTACTTTCCTACATGATGAGAAAGTCTGAAATTGGAACCAAATGTTGAAGAACATTGTCTTCTCCCTCTCTCCGCCTTCTCCCTTTCTTTCCCTCTTCCCATGTTTTGTTTTAGTTCTCTCAATGGGTTGCCCTCAGTCTTTCCTTCGATGGTCACCCATCGTCTGCGTTGTTAGAAAAGAGAGGCTCGGGGATATCAGCTGCAGGCTTCAGTTAGCTGAACTGGATGGATGCAAAACAAATAGAGAGCTCACTTAGTCTACACACAGTCCACAGAAGCTGTCTGGTCCAGGCTGTTGATGGACTCGCCATTGTGCAGTTGCATGGCCAGAGGTATTGGGTTCCTGAAATGAGCGAACCTGGGTTACAGGCTCATCCTCAGGGAGACAGAATGCTGTGATTGGCAGCTGGAACAGGACCATGGTAAGTGATGGAGGGGCAGGTTCCAAATGGAATGTCTGGAATGGGGGAGGTGTGACAAAACAGGAGATGAGAAGGACACTACTGGACCATTTTAGAAATGATGAGCAGTAAAGTTAAAACAACTTTTCCAGAATTCTCCTTAATTGGTAGGAGAAGAAGGATAGACATAGAGCAAAGAAAGTAAAAAAAAAATCCGCAGGACATATCCACAGTATTCCAGCCTGTGGCTGAATACCCCAATTCTCTAATTAAGTAAAAATGAAACCTTTTGAAATGTTTTAGCTCACCCTCAATATCAACTTTTTGTTTGTTTTATACAGCCAAGCTTGACAGAGCTTTTGTTGTGGACTTAGCCTTGTGCTCATTACATAATAATGAAATATATCAGTAAATATATCTGTAGTGTTATGCAATAATAATGACACAGGTATTCTTAGGTCAATAAGCTATCATGAGTCAAATGGGCTCATTGGTAGGCCTGGGCATTCTCCAATTATTTGGTGGCTCAGGGAAGAAGGTAAGAAAATTAGGCTTGGTACGATCAGGGTGGAGAAAACTGACTTGACTCTTAGAAGTCATGCTCAAAATATAATGAAGAGCATCAACCCTTTGCCAGTCCTTGTCCACTTGCATTATTTTGCTGTCTCTTTCAAACCTTTAGCCATTTCCATTAGGGAAAGGCAATTATAATTTCTTCATTTCTAAGAGAAGTAGAAAGCATAAAGAAGGCTTTCTTGTAAAAAGTCAGTGTCACTGTGAGAATCTGTTCTTGCTACAGTGCCACAAACCAACCACCAAAAAGCCAGCAGCACTATTTCAAGGTACTTCCTTCCAAACCAGTTAGTATCACTAAACTAAGAAGACAAAAGGCACACAAAAGAAGGAGCAAGAAAAAATGCCAGTCCTGAAGTCATATGATGTTAGCCAGAATGAGCAGGGGATAGGAAAACCGCACGTTGGTCATGACATTGAAAAGGACTGAGGCTTTTAAAGATTAAATACTTTCATTGTGAGCCCTTGGCCCAATGAGTGGAACCTACACACATTAAAGGAGTAAGTAAATATGAATATTCATTCATTCAGCGTTTTTAACTTACAAACTTTCATTATGAATTCACACAGTATATTATGTCTGCTTGAATCTTTGAGGAATTGAAGAAATCAATATGTTCCTCATCTCATTTTCACAAAGCTTTCCACAAGAATGAAGGCGAGAGGATGTGTCTATTCCCCATTCTTTTCCCACTCATTGCTACCCCCAAATATTCCTTATTAAATGGTTTATAAGTCTCTGCATCTGAATCCAACTGCACTGGGGTCTGACGGAGAAAAACTTTATGTGAATTATAATTCTTTTTTCATTTGTTTTTTAAATATAGGACAGTCCAAATGAAGCTTTGTGGTGGCTGCTTAATTTGGAGGGCATTATTTTTAGCCCTGCAAAGGACCAGTGGCATGAAAACAATTAGGATCTTTTGTCAAGTTAATTAAATTTTACTAAGTGTGGTAATCTCCATGGGCTTCGTACACCAGAGGTAAAACTAATTAAAACGCAAATTCTTCCTAGTCTAATAAGGAGCTCTAACTCGGGTAGTGGAATGTTGCGCATACTGAGAGAGATTCAAAACTAATTTATAACAAGAAGAGGGCAAACCCTTAAATGGCTCAGTTCTGTTGAAGGCTCACTCGAGAATGCCAATAACTATGTTAAATTGGAAGCTGCCACTTACAGAAAGGAAAGCCAACCAGCAAGTCTCGCAGAGGGCAGGAGAAAAATGGATCTAGCTTAGACCAGTTAGGATGGGGATGCTGGGGGAAAATGAGGTATCCAGGTTTTATCGGAAAAGTGCTGTTTTTCTCCCCAGGTTCCTTCTCTTCATTAAATTCTCTGAGGGGCAGGCTGAGCTAATGGCAATTGCTTTTCTTATAGAACTGTTTTCTTAGAAAGCTACATGGACTAAGAATACTTTGTTCACAAGGATTCAAATCAGTAGTTAATCCACACCATAACTCTATGGCACTGACAGCTCTGTTTTTAAGATAAAATCATTGAAAAAAAAACCCCACTCTATTCTAGAAATTAAGAGAATATTAAGCTGGTAGTCCAACACGGCTTAGTCTCAGCCCTTCCTGAGAGCCCACAGGCACCAATTTCTACCTCCTGTCAAATGTGTATGAATATTTGCAGTTGAGAAATTTGAAATGATTGTTGAATCACAATGGGCACCCTTCATAAAAACGTGGGCTCACTTCAATTGACATGCTATTAGTCTCCCACGGATTGAAAGTGGTGTACACCTGCTGACATGTTCCCCATTTCTCTGTCTCATTTCACACCCTGTGGGCTGGCGCTGGACCCTGATACCCCACTGGCTTCGGTGAGTGCTGCCAATCCCTTCTAATCACCAAATCAGAAGGCTTCTCTTTGTTGTTACTCTCTTCAACCAGACTGGATCTTTTGTCACATTGACCACTCTGTCCCTCCTGATCTGCTCTGTTTTATTTCATCTGTGATAATGGTATAAATGCAGCAGAACGTGCTGGAAAATAGGGGGATATTAAAGTTCTTTTGTGAGAGGGGAACATCTTGCCAAGTTTTTGCTGAGTGGGGGCACGACGATTCTGTCACAATGAAAGATGGATCCCTTCCTATTTGGATATCTACAAGAAAACAAAAATATTCCGTTTTCTTATGTTATTTTGATGTGTGTATTAGGTGAGGAATGCGTGCTTCCTGTAGAACATTTCAGAAGGATAGAAAAATGAAAAGAAAAGAAAAATATGAATATGATCAAATCACAAGCTGGTCTTTTCTTCTCTCCCCTCCTCCTTCTTCCTTAGAAAGGACACGGACTTCTTAAGTTAGCACATCTGGTTTTAAGTACCAGCTTCCATCTCTTAGTAACCATGTAATGCAAAGCAAGACCTTACTTTTTTTTTTTGTCTAGATTCCTTCTAGACTACATTATTCCTTCACCAACTTGATAGAAGGGTGAACCTAGTGAATGTTTAAAATTTGTCCAGTTGTGGGTTTGGTTTTGGATATTATTCACAGTAGCATAATTTTGAACTAATAATTCAAAATTTGAATTAAATAATTCAGTATTTAATGATTTCACAATATTTCATCATGTAGCTGTCTCATAATTTAAATATATCAGTAGTGTTATGCATTTAGTTTTTTCATTAGTTTCTTAATTTTAGTAATTCTGCAATGAATATCTTCCTGTCTTTGTTAACAATTTTTTGTACACACAAACATAAGTTGCTTTCTAGAGAGTTTTGGCCATGCCCTTCTCTTGCAATCTATGAGCTGTGCATGGAAGAACCAGTCTCCTCTCAGCTCCCCCAGTTGCTTTGCTAAGTTCAGCAAAAGAGGGAGTTCTATAGCCCTTGTTAAAGTACCAACGGTTCCCCTAGAAAGCTTATATTCCAAGCTTCTGCCAAAGACTCAGAGACCTTGAGGGTTGAGTCTTGGGCATTGGGGTTGACTTTGCCAGTTTATAACTTTTGAGGAAACTCTGCTTTCACCTGGAGACCAACAACTTTGATTAATTACTCCCAGTACTTTAGTATCAATTCTCATCCCTCACTCTAGGTTCTGCATTTAAGATAGATAGAGATAGATAGATAGATAGATAGATAGATAGATAGATAGATAGATAGATAGATAGATAGAAGAGATAGAGAAGAAAGAAAGAGAGGAAGACAGAGAGAGAAAGAGAGATAGATATTCATCAATGTGAAACAGTTGTGCCTGGAATTATATGCAGGTCAATAAAGAGATTGCCACTCATTTGTGGTGTATTTCAAAAGATGTGCCTCTTGGTTCTGGAAGCATGAGAAGGCTCAATGCAAAAGGAAGCAACCAAAAAAGAAGACACTTCAACCACTGTTGAAAATATAAGATCAAACTCTCTGTACTCCTCAATTTTCTTTTTTATTTTTGTTCAGTGAACATTACTAAGCTTCAGTATCCCAACAGCTAACTAAGTCTCTGAAAACGCAAGAATGAATGAAGAACTTGCTGTCTTATTGGGTGGGGATCTCCAGAAATAGGCTCACAATAATGACACTCTAAGGTGATGAGCACTACCGTGGGGAAACATTAGAACGTGCAAAGGAAAAGTAAAAGGTGATGTGAAAGATGTGCTAATCACATGAGCTGGTTCCCCAGTATTGATTGTAAATGATCAAGTAGACTAGAAAAACCAAATATCAGATGCAGTTTTGCTGACTGGATGAGCTGGGGGAATAGATAGTTTATAGTTTCTGTGGCTGGATTGGACGTGGTTTGCAAGAGGTAAGATGGGAAATGAAGCTGAACAAGGGGGGAATCGTGTTACAAGGAGAAGCTCAAATGCCATTTCAAGGACTCTGACTTTATCATCTGCATGTTGGAAGAGCATTACAGATTTTGATGGAATTTGCTTTGCCAATCAAGGGATTTAAGTTACCAAGATATCTCTCTGAGCCCTGGTGACTGTGGTGAAGGAAAGTGACTCAGTTTACACATCTAAAACTAAGAAAGGGATGCTCTGGGAGAGTTCTGTGACTTACCATAAAATAAGAAGGAGTAAAGCTAAATACAAAGTAATATTTACATCCAAGAGTGTTACACAGAAGGGCTATCCCCATGGGGACTGTCATCATAGCCTTTTAGTAAGTTCACGACAATAAGTTAATTACTGTGTTTTATCTTCTTCCTTTATAGAACTTTATATTGAACATGATAAACTTGAAACATTCATTTAGAGCCATGAACAAACAAAACTGTCATCTCCTAGAAGGAAATCAATAGAGGAGGCGTGTCAGGGAGCTTTGTCTATTAACTTTGCTTTTTCCCTCCAGACCCAAAGCCCATGGTTTGGATTGTATTTCTGTGAAAGTGAGACAGAGAAACCCTGTCTAGAGTCCAGGTTCTAATATAGTAAACATTCTAAAATACAGTCTGACTGTCCAGTTCTGACTCTGTGACCTCAGCAAGTTGCTTGTCCTCTTTTAGACTTAGTTTCCCCTTCTGGGTGTGCATGGCTCGGACTCAATTCCAGTGTCCCAGTATTGACCCCTTAACCAGACGTAGCCTTCCAAATGCTTGACGCACTGCTGAGTGTACTTATTTTTGAATCCTATTGCTCCAATCCCTCCTTTTATAACAAATCTTTCACAAACATTCCCTTTATTACCCTGAAATGAAGCCCATAGATAATAAAAACTATATGTATACATAATTTTAAAAATCAATGCAAGTCCTTAATTGTAATATAGAAGAGAAATTAAAGGAAGTATATTATAATAAAATTATAACTACTTCTCATAATAATTCTGTCATGACATTATACAAAGTTGTAATAAAGTAGCAAGATACCGATATCCACATACAAAATCATCATGAATAGCACTGGTAAAAATGCAGACAAGCAGATGTACCATGATGGGATCATAAATATGAATAGAGGTGTTTCTGTAACTATAATTTTCCAAAAGGTAAACATTTTTTGCCAGAATTTAAAAGAATCTACTCTTCTTAATTTACACCAAAGTTGTGTCCCTGAAAATTCAGTGCATTTTAGAGCAATGAAATAAATTCTGTATGTTCATATATAAAATAAATGTGAATCTTGGCACATATTGTTTTAAAGAGTTTTTAATCTACCTGAATACCTGATGGACTTTCAAAAGTAATAGAGAAAGCAGGATAATTTCTCATTATACAGGAGTGCTCTTGCATGAATCCCTGATCTATATTAATTAAAATACCAGTATCCCCTCATCCCTACCATCCTTAAATAACCCACACATAATCCTCCATGAAATTTTTAATCTTCACACTAATGGGTGCCATTGTCTCAGTTGAGGACCAATGTCTGCCAGACCATTATGGGCGTCATTACTTACCCCCATACTCTAAAGTTCAGCATCTTGAAGGATTCCTGACCTTGGAAAAATTGTTACATGTAAGACCTACTACTGCAGATTGAATGGGGTCCCCGCATCAAATTTTATATGTTGCAGTTCTAACCCCCAGCATCTCAGAACGTGACAGCAGCATTTGGAAATAGGGTCTTTAAAACTGTAATTATGTTAAAATGAGGTCATTAGGGAGATCAGTATGACTGGTTCCTCCTAAAAAGAGGAGATTAGGACACAAACACACACAAAGAAAAGACCAAGTGAAGATGCAAGAAGATACCAATCTACAAGCTACGGAGAGAGGGTCTCAGATAAAAAATAATCAATCTTAAACTTCTAGCTTGCAGACTTAGAAGAAAATAAAATTTCTGGGTTGGTGGGCACTAGGGGCTCTTCTACAAATGAATCTTGTCCTGGAAGTGAGAACAACGTAATCTAAATATTGTACCCTTATATTAACGTGAATAAAGTTTAAAAAAAAAAGAAAAAAGAAAAAAAAATAAATCTTTAATGTAAAGTAAAATAAATATCACAAAAAAAGAAAATAAAATTTCTGTTGTTTAAGCCAACTCCAGTCTGTAGTATTTTGTTATGGCACCCATGCGAAACAAAAATATCACTTTTCTACTTGTTTTTTTTTTTTTTTTGCAGTTTTTGGCCAGGGCCAGGTTTGAATGCACCACCTCCCTATGGTATATGGGGCTGGTGCCCTAATCCTTTAAGCCACAGCCACCACCTCAGTTTTCTACTTCTATAGTGATTTTTACTGAAACTATAGCTATTATTACTACTATTACAACCACTATTGTGACTTTTCCTGCACAATGAGTAAAATCTCTTCAACTTCAACTGTGTTATTTTCCACGGTGCTCATTCCTTCCTGTGACAAGCAGATGGATAATCCAAGCCTCTGCCCAGGGCACTCAGCTACTAGACAGCAAAATGGCCTTTCGACCCAAATACAGACTGATTCCACAGCCTACGTTCTCTACTTCTATACTGTGTTTTCCCTCCTTTTGTGGTTAATCAGGCTTGAGTTCTATCGAGCGTTTAGATCACAAGTCTAAAGCCTCCTGGGTCACTATTAGGAAACACATCAATGTGTATTCTTACTGTGAGTAACTTGTTAAGCTATCTGGTCAACTGTGCAAGTGGCATCATTTATAAATCATGGGTGATCTATCAGAAGTAGCACTGCACAGTGGGGGGTGCATCCATATCAGGGTCAAGCTGCCTGAGGTCAAATTCCAGCCGTGTCTCTTGCTAGGTCCATCTAGATGTTCCCTGATCCTCTGGTTCCCAGAGTCAAGGACAAGAACAGGGGTTCGGCGCAGTGGTCACACCTGTAATCCCAGCACGCTGGGAGGCCAACGCAGGTAGATCTCCTGAGCTCAGGAGTTGAAGTCCAGCCTCAGCAAGAGCAAAACCCCATCTCTACTAAAATAGAAAAACTACACATTCTTCTTAGTAATTTTTCTCAAGACTGGAAAAAAAATCCAATGTACTATATACTAATATGAAACCAATATATGAACAATTATATGCTCATATGATAAAACACAAATATAGTCTAGGAAGGGGGTGGGGGGAGGAGAGACAGGGAAGGGGGTAGGGCAATTGATGGGAGGCCAGAGGGCGTTTGGTGGGATCTCACCTACTGTGCACAATGTGAGTGTGTTCAGCATGCTCCCTGGGTCAGGGGCTCTTCTACAACTTGAACTTTATGTTGGAAATGAGAACAATGTAACCTAAAAATGTGTACCGTTATATTAATTTGAAATTCAAAAATAAAATAAAATAAAATAGAAAAACTAGCCAGGCATGGTGGCCGGTGCCTATAGTCCCAGCTACTTGAGAGGCTGAAGCAAGAGAATCACTTGAACCTGAGAGTTTGAGGTTGAATAAACTATGATGATGCCATGACTCTTTAGGCTTGGGCAACAGTGAGGACTCAAAACAAAAAACAAAAAAACAAAAAAAACCTACCAAGTCCAGCCAGTGACAGAGTGCCTTAGATGCAGAGCAAGCAATCTCCCACAGAAGATTTATTACAGGAAAAAGAAAGATGCTGTACAAAGAGAAAGTGAAGGAGGGAGGTATACACAATGATATAATGTAGAAAACATTCCAGAGGAAGAGGAATGGGTCAGTTTCTACTAGTGGAGAAAGACTGAGCACACACTCATATAACTTTCTTTCTTTTCTTTCTTTCTTTTTTTTTTTAAATGTTGGATTCATATAAGGGTACATATAGTTAGATTACATTGTTTGTGTTTAGTAGGACGCAATTCCTATTATAAACTTACTAGTTTGTCCTACCATTTTCCTGGCTGGATTGGCTGTTTTTTCTGCCCTTTGGGGTAATTGACAAATTGATATTATAAGACAAACTTCTAACCATGCCCGAGTCTTTCCAGAACCTTCCCTAAGCACACACAGGGGTTTAAATCTTTAATGTTAATTGTATAGTAATGAATTTCAGGTAAGTTTAAGGTCACTGGGGGCTCCTCACTGTGTGTTGTGTACCAACCTTAGAACAGTTCCTAGCTGCAACTTGGTTCCTAGCTACGATTCAGTCCCCACTCTCCACCTTTAGTTACTTCTTTGCCACCTGTTTACTCTCCACCAGCCCTAACATCACTTAACCAATCCAGATATCTTTACCTTTCTGAAACTTAGTTTCTGCATCTGTGAAATAGTAGTTTCTGTCCTGTAGTACCATTTTGTGGATAATGTGAGTGACCGAATTCACAATGTAAGTTACCCCTAGTATTAGTAGGGAATTTGCATATGCCATTTCGTTGGTCCTACAGCCATGGAGAGCATTTTAGCCCTTCTGACATGCACATCGAAGCTCAGAGAGGTTTTGTAATTTTCCTGATGTTATACAGCTAGTAATGGAAGGTCTCTGGGACTCCTACGTCCAAACTTGATCTTTCCAAAATTCTCCAGTTCTTTTGTTATGTATTTCCAATTTTTCTTCTGCATGTGAAAAAGAAATGACACTGTCTTTCCTCCTGCTCCATGCATAGTCTCTACTCATCCTGCCAAATAATATATTTATCATTTTTATGGCAAGCTAGGACAAAATACCTAGCCCAGAGATTGGGTGGTAATTTTCTATTTTGCTAGAGAACAAAGCACATCTCTCAAGGGGTGGTTCATTCATTCAAACCAGAAACAGATCCCTATAGCACACCATTTGATATACCCCATGAAAATGTGCAGATGTGGGGAAAAATGCAGTCTATCGCTGGGCTTTATCTTTGAGTATTTGGTGTCAAATACTTGAAGACATTGAAATGTGAATACTTTCAGCAAGGAGAACATCTCTGGGAAAAGTACAATATTTTTCACATTCCATTCAGATATCATAGCTATACGTGGATAGAACCACGGTCCTTCAAGAAATTTAAGCCTTTTATCTTAAGCTTATGGGCATATTCCGGATAGACTTGCTGTGTCTCCACCAGAGCAGGGGGGTCCTCAGCTCGCTTTGGTCCTGTCCAGGAGCTATCTCCATTCCCCCCTCCCCACTGCGAGGCATAGGAATGTATTCACCACCAGATGCAGACCAGCATCAATTTGACTCTCTGCTCTACTGCACTCTGAGTTCTGTGAATATTAATGGAAATTTCTTTGTTGGATGGTCGGCTGCTTAAATTCATCTGCCGTTCTTCGGTTGAAATCATTCAGGCAATTAATGTAGAGTGTGTGGCCGCTCCAGCAGGGGCCAGGTGTAGGTCAAAGGCATGCAGGCAGTGTGTGTGTCTACAGGTCAGGCTTGTAAAATTCAGCCCAACAGAGAGGGTAAAACAGAACCTGGACTGGAGGGTTTAATATATTTTAGGTGCAAAGTGACACAGCAGCACCTGATTTTTTTAATTCATATTTGATAACCTTCAGGTCTCAACAACTACCTTCTTGGGGGTTTCACCTCCTGTCCCTACTGTCTATGCTATTATTGGTTCAACATTTCACCTGCAATGGGAGGTGATTTGCTACCAGAAATATCATCGTGCCAGGGTATGGTTTTGAAGATCTGGGTGAGAGACTCACCTACCACATGTAGTCACAGTGCTGTCCTAGACCAAGTCCTTAACCTCTTGGGGACTCTGTTCCTCATTTGTAAGATGCAGATAATCATCTCCTACTTTGTAAGGCTGTCTGGGGCTGACTCCATAGAAAGAAGTAATGCTCTTGGAAATGTGCCTGAAATAGTAAACATGCTGAGTTATCAGTTATTATTTTAAAAGGGAGTTGGACAAATTAAGCCACTTAAGAGAACGTCAAAGATAAAAAAGAAGTGATTTCATTCAGAGACTGAAACCACTATAAAATAAAAAAAGAAATAAAAAAAATTAAAAGAAAAAAATGATTTCAAAACAAATTCAAGATCAGAAGGTTTAAAAATATCTGTTTGCTCAATCCTACATCCAAATTAGTTGCCTAGAACTAAAGGTAGGAGAATATTGTCTAAAGAAGACTGTCATTGGGAGTGGCCTGGCTTAGAATCCCAGCTTGGTTGTGCACTTGTCCTTGGGAGAATCACTAAACTTGTCTGAATCTATTTTGCCATCTAAATTGGTAATAATAACGCTTAGCTCATGTTATATGATTTCAGTAGGAAATAAGGAAGTAGAATGTATGTGATTAACAAATGATAACTTAAATAAAGACCCCAAATCAACCTTTACAATTATTTTCTCATCACTCCCAGAGAGGCAGAATATGCTGTTCTCATATTTAACTAATTCCTGGAAAGTTCTTATCCCTCTATCCAGCTATGTCTAAGAAAAAGTCAACTTTCCATAATGTCTTTCACCTATATTTGTGGCCCACACAGCCTGTTCATTCTTAAAGACTTTACCAGTTTGCTCTTGTGAGAAGAAAATAAGCAAAGACATTCCCACTCTTCAGCCAGAACCTGGAGTATGATAGCTCCAGACATAGACTACAAACTAGAATTACCAATGAGAGGGAGCCATGCTTCTAGGAGAAGGGCCAGGGCAAATGAGAGAAGATTTGGTCTTGGCTAAATAGCTCAAGGTCAAGCCTGTTGTCTCATTGGCCTACCATTGTAGAGTACAATTATCCTTCTATGACAGTCACCTATCACATCCTGGTGTGAATAGTCTAAATTATACAACTCTCCCAGAAAGTCATTTAGCAGTTTGTATAAGGAGCCTTAAAAATGTTCATGATATTTGATACATAATTCAACTTATAAATATTAATACATAAACACAGGGACTGAAAGACGAGGGCAAGATATTCATCAAATTAGTATATGTTCCAGAACCACATTCAAAATCCAACAATATATAATGCATTAGTCATGCCACATCAATGAAATAGCCTACTTTTCAGTCATTAAAAATGATGACTTAGGAATGTTTCATGACATAGAACAATAGTTATGACATAATGTTAAGAAATTAAAAGAAACCTTTGTAGAGAATGAAATCTATATTATGTGAGATTGTGTATAATAAAGGGTAAAAATTACTTCAGAAATTAACAGTGATTCTCTGTTGGCAAAAGTTTGTTTTTGTTGGTTTTGTTTTTGATTTGTACTTAATATTGTTCCTAAAATTAACTCAAACGATCAGAAAAAGCATTTCATTTTTTTTTACTAAGTAAAATATGCATTGATCATGAATACATTTATGCATATGTGGGATACAATGTGTTGTTTTTTTTTATACAATCTGACATGGTTACATCAAACCAATCAACATAGCTTTCCCTCATTTACTTGATTATTGTGTTAAGACATTTATGTTGTACACTTGACAGATTTGACTTGTACCCTTATGCTCCACAGGTGTGGTCCCGCCTTTTACCCTCCCTCTAGCAAACCTCCCTACTCCCTTCTTTTCCCACTCCATTTCTGTCCTTCATCCTGTGCTACAGTTATGTTCTATCTTTCATAAGAAAGTATGAGTAGGTTTCATACAAGTAGGCATTTCCGATGTGGTGGGATTTCTCTGCTTTCATTTGGGTGGCTCCCTGTGGAGTGCGGGTGGACTGGCTTCCCAGTATTTCCCCAGAAACCTACATGCTGCTGCTTAATTGGGGTCACAGCATCCTTGCCTGGCCATCCTAGCTGATGGACCCCTGTATGGTCATGGACACCTGCCCCACCCCAGCATGGAAGGGAGTCAGTCAGGAGTAACATCGGGATGTGGTTCTGGTGGCACCAGGCTCTTGTGTTAGTGAAAGTGGCTGGTTAAAGGTCGCCATTTACAGGAGTCTGTTCTGTGTAGTGCAATAGATGCTTTGAATGCATAAGATTCTGAGGCCAGAAATAACCAGTATGAGAGTGAGGCAGGCAAGACACCTAGGGCACCAAAATGAAGAACACAGTCAGGGTCCTGCTTGCCTCCTTAGATTTCATGCTTCCTTTACACCTGTGATTGCCAACCCCTGGAATGTGGACTGTTCCTTGTCCATGGCCTGTTAGGAACTAGCCCCCATGGCAAGATGTGAGCAGCAAGGAGCAAGCAAAACTTCACTTGTATTCACAGTCACTTCCCATGGTTACCATCACAGCCTGAGTTCTGCCTTCTGCCAGATCATTGGTGGCATTAGATTCTCATGGATGTACAGACTCAATGGTGAACTGCTCACATAGGGATCTGGGTTGCATGTTACTTATGAGAATCTAATGCCTGATAATCTGAGATAGAGCTGAGGTGGTGATATCAGCGCTGGGTGGTGGCTACAAATACATAACGTTAGCAGAGAAGTTTGATTGCACAGGGACCATATACATCAATTGCTTTCAGACTCATATCAGAGCCATACCAGAGTCCCATCTGTGGAAATATTGCCTTCCATGAAACTTGTACCTTGTGCCAAAAAGGTTGGGGACATCTGCCCTATACCACCCTAACTATGGTCCTAGGAGGGGAGATGACTTGCTTAAAGAAGTTGAGCTGTCAAGAGGTTGAGTTTAGGATCAACCCAAAATCTAACTGATTCTGAACCCTATGTCTTCTCTATTGTACCAAACTGTAGATTTTACAAAGTCCAGTATATTATAAAGTACATAGGTCACCTCTAGTTGTATGTTTGTGTGTGTGTGTGCATGCGTGCACGTACACATGTTGCACTATATGGTAGAATTCTTCACCTTCAAAAGCATGAAGAGATTGCATTGTTCAATCAGCAAGCACAGTAGTCAAATATGAGCATCTTCCCCATTTCAAGGGCTCCCATCAGAAACCAACCCACGTGGCAAGTGCCATACAGTCAATGAAATATGACAAGCAAATGGTTCTCCCAGCAGCTCATGGATTCTGCCATGCTGTTATTGGCTGTGAAGACTAATGTGATTAGACATCGCTTCTTCCCCAGCTGAGCCGAATTCTGGGTTCACAGAACAGTCACAGGCCACTGGGCAGCCAGTTAGCAACTCACTGATGGGCCTAATCTCCGGGTAGTAGGAACAAAGGGAAAAAAGTCAATTTCATGAAGTGAAAACAGAATCATTTTAATCTCCCACTGCCCAAGAAGGAGTGGTGGTGCTGTCACTCTCTCCTCTCTGCTTGGGATGGTGTTAACACCTGGCAGAACAGAGTCCAGCCTTTCAACTCTGCTTCCCTGTTCCCCAGGCTATTTATTATACACATGATAGTAATAGGATTGTTTTGTTTCACCCCAAGAATAGATGCCTTCTGATTTGCACAGATTCCCAAATAGAGAAGCAGTAAGCAAAGTATCTGTTTGGAAACAGAGAATCACTAAAAAGAAGAAAAAAAAAAAAAAACACAACAGAGTAATTTTTCAGTAACTCATGAATTAGGAAGCCTTTATTAAGCACCTGCGTGCCAGGCAATTGAGCATTGCATGACTTCATTTACTCTTCCCTGTACTGGCTGAGGTCATTATGATTTATTATCCTTCGTTTACTGATGAGGAAACTAGAACTCGGGTGGGGGGAGTTACGGTTATATGTTTCACCTAACCTTACAGTCAGAAAGTATTGAAACCATGATTCAAAATTGCATCTGGTATTCTTTTCTCTTGCTGCCTTCCAAATACTTGGAAAAGTGAATTGAATTTAGGGTGGTGCCCGTGGCTAAAGGAGTAGGGTGCTAGCCTCATATATTGGGGGTGGTGGGTTCGAACCCGGCCCCTGCCAAAACTGCAAAAAAAAAAAAGTGAATTGAATTTAATTGAATTTTGGTGCGATGCACGGAAGTGATTAATACATGCTGGATGAATGAATGGTTACTGATTTTATTTATGCCTTGTATCCATAGGTTTAATATATGTTGTGCTCAGGGAGATGCCTCAATGGGAAGATGACAGTTAACAAGGTCATTTTCTGATACCGAAAATACATAAATGTGTGCATGCCTCCTCCATTTAATTTTCCCATTGCTTCTGAAATGGATATTTGCCAGTGTCTGAGAGCTGTTGCTCTTTGATATCTGAAAGTACCATATCATCTTGGTTGCATACAGCGCAGAATGAAGAGGACAGATTAGCCCCCTGGAAATTTGCTCACTTCTCCCTAGAAAGGAAAAATGCTAAGGCATCCAGACAAATCTCCCCTTTCTGGCTCCCCCTTCTGCTGTGAATTCTGATAATTCAACTCCTGACCTTTGGTTTCCTTGTCTTTAAGGTGAAGTGCTGGGGCTCAAACTTTTTCTCCAATTATATCTACTCTTGAAATTATGTGTAACCTGATATCCCCTGAATTTTAGGGTCTGATAATAAATATTGTGGCCTTATCCTAGCCTTTTGGAATAGTGAGACTGGGTCCTTATTAAAAAAAAAAAAAGAAGGGGAGCTTGATATTCAATCCAATAATGTTTAATTTTACAGCACAAATTTTAGTTGAAAATGTGATGGAGATATCATTAGCTACATTCAGAGAAGCTCAATTTGGTAGAGTTTTCTTGAGATTGCCAAGCTGGTAAAAATCTTTCAGTTTCCTGCCACTGATTTTAGCTGTGTGCTAAATCTTAATGGCCTAGAGCCCCAGTTATACCCTCAGCCCCACCCGCTTCTCCTTCCTTGCTCATATTCTGGCCTGGTTCACCTGAAGCATATACCCACTGGACTTCACGGCTGTTCATTCTTCAGATCTACACGAAGCTGTTCTTCTTTGTTCCTTAGAAACATCTTCCGTGAACATTTGGTCAGCTTCTTACATCTCTTCACTAGCAGGCGATTAGTACACATATATTTTTTGGACTTTGTTGCTTAACACCCACCTGAACTGTGACAGTTTTCAGTCAATGTATTTTTTTTATTAAGTCATTTGTACATAGATCATACATACCTTTATGCCATTATGGGATTCGATGTGTTGATTATTTGTACAAATTGGAGTGCTTACGTGCTAGTAATTAACATAGCTTTCCCCTCATTTACCCAAATACAGCATTAAGACATTTGTGTTCTACATCTGATAGATCCAACTTGTACTTGCAATATGCTCCATAGGTGTGGTCCCCCTTCTAATAGCATTTCTCGAGCCCACCACTCTCCTGGACATACAGCAGGCACTAACTCATTTTCTTAGAAGTGAATAGGCAATACAGACCTGTGGTCCAGCACACGGTCATGTAATAAAACCATTGGGGCTCTTGGTGGGCTGTTTAGGTACGAAGAAGCAGCACTAGGTTTCATTTCAGAGGATGAAAAATATTGTGAGTGAAAATTCTGCCAGAGACTATCAAACTAGACAGCCAGCATAAGCCCCCAAGCCTCTGTTTTATTCTCTGGAGAAGGACAATTATGACTCTTCCTGGGGTTTTTATAAGGACTAATGAAACAGTAGACTCTTAAAAATATGAAAGCACTATAGGAATCCCAGGCATTGCTGTTTCGTTTCCTCAGGATAACTGTGATCCTTTTAGTTTATAAAAGCAATTCACAGGGAGCTCCCTGTAGGGGAAGGGACAGTGTGGATCCTATTAATATATTAAGTGTTTACCGGGCAACCAAGTGCTCCAGAACCAGTGCCATTGCATGATAATGATACAGTCCTTTTTTTCCTAAGTTCCTCACTTCCTAAGGAAGTACTTTACTTCCTTTCAGAATTTCATTTATATGTTTCTAGAGTGCCATGAAGTTCTGCCCCAGAGAAAAAATAATTTTTCTTATAAATGGATGGCTGATTGCCACATACTTAATGGCATCCACAGCAATCTGAAGTGTCTCTGCATTTTGAAAGAATTAATGAGATTTAATTGTATTTAGAGTCCAGATCAGAACAAATAATTTACTAGTGTTACTATGTCAACTAATGATGCTACTGTTGGCATTAAAAGGAAAGAGAGAGAGAAGGAAGGAAGGAAGGAAGGGAAGAAGGAAGGAAGGAAGGAAGGAAGGAAGGAAGGAAAGAAAATTCATCACTATAATGGTGGTACTTTTTCTCTCTGGCTAATTTGAATGGGCATTTAAGAAGAGGGTCAGGCCCTTTTCTTTTAGAAGCAAACATTATACATTCATATATGCATACATGCTCAAAAACCATAAATTTACTGAGAAAAGGGTACCTACCAAATACTAGCGAAATAAGAATTACATTATTCCAGTGTAGTATAGTTTCCTATTCAGAGGGGCACCGATGATTGTAATATTTCATAGGAAATGATTTAAGTAATTAAATTTATTTCTAACAGATGGTGGGTGTCCATATTTGTGTTGTGCTTTTCCTAAGTTTCTTTTCCTGAGAAATACCATGCTTGAGAAAGTGAGCACTGAATTTCTAAATTGGAGGTTTAGCTCCTAGAATTTCTCCTTTCTAGGTCTTTATAGTATTTAATATTACCCCAATTTAGGGCCCTCACCTGGAAAATCAGATAAAACTAGGATCTACCTCAGGGGGTTTTTCAAATTATAATAAATTATTAAATACATTAAGCACTTGATGTGATATTTGGGACCCTGTAGGCACTCAACAAATGCTGAAATCTTTTGATTGAGTATTACGTCATTCTCTAAAAGTAGTGTAGGAAATTAGGGTAGAATTTAAACATTTCTTATCCTCATTCTCTTGCCTCCACTTAGAATCACGATTTTTGTGGGTGACCTTTCCCTAAACTATATTATTACTAGCAAGAAGAGATTTAATTAGAAATTAAAGTCAGGAAAGTTTCCCCTAGGATTCAAAGTGTTCCTGCCCTCCTCAGCACAAAATGTTAGTTTTTAGACAAGAGTACTGATGAAAAGAATTTGTTCTTACTGCTGGAACAACCCAGTCAGGGCAATTCTTCAAGAGCTGAGCTATAGCCTTTTATTCATGATTAGATATTTTGGTTTTAAAGCTCCTACTTTGAAATGTACAGTTCTGGATTAAAAAAAAAAAAAAGAAAAGAAAAAAGAAAAAGATCATTTGGGGATTTAGGAACATTTCCATTTCCTTGGAAGATGTTATCTGAGTACTTTTGAAGAAGGCTACTGAATTCTAGAATTGCTCTTCTGACCCCCCAAACCTTAAAGGCGCCTTGGCCAATTAAAACTCCTCCTCTTCTCCCACAGATATTTGCACCAACCCTGCCAGCATCTGTCTCTATGACTCACGCCTTCTAGTTCTACTTGGCAGATCAATTTCTTCCACCATTTTGGACAGATGCACACTGTCTTTGCATAAGTCATTCTTCACAACCAGATAATGATCAAGTCACGCTGCCCAGAAAGTCAGGGGTCTAAATCCCCATGAGTCCTTCAGAGAGCAGTGTTTAGATTCCTTCTCAGAAGATTACCTCATTTACTTTGCTCGTTGGAAAGCACCTCTCTGCAGTCCCCAAGAGCTGCAAACATCACAACCACCTTGTGAATCCTTACCTATCTGCCTTCTGCTTCTAGATGGTTTCCATGCCTCACATTACCTCATCTGAGACCAAATGAGAGTATGATCCCCTTTCCTTGGCTTTAACTCCTGTATAAGAAACAGCAGACCAGGATTGGCCAGGTGGTGGATCTTGAAGTCTGTCTGTTGACCCATTAACAAACACTGGCTTCCATTTTTAGGTAACATCTCCTACTGCCTAGATCACATTATTATTAATCCCCTGATTCTAAAAACAGTTCTTCAGCGCCTGAGTGAGATTTTCTCAGCAGAGAATTTTCTCAGGTCTTTATCTTCTAAAGATTCGGGACAAAGCCTGCTGAGGTATTTACATCTAGAGAGAAAATTGCAGAAATTGCTCAATTTTCTGAGCTCTGCTTCATGACTTGCTACAGCTGGTGTCTTTAGAATTTTGCAGAAACTTTTACTGTTTCAGATATACATGAGTGACATACTGTGATGGAAAGGTGTTGGTTTCTTTTTCAATAGAATTGATATTGTACCACTTGGATAGACTGTAAGTTTCTCCTTATGTCATAACTGTAGTTTGTGAGCAACGGCTGCTAAAGCTCTGTATTAAGAAGGATCCTGAGGCTCAATTTTGTTTCAGTGAGATGGGATATTGCACATCTCAGAGATAGTGTGAAATGGAGGTAGACATAAGGAGTTTTGCAGATGACCAGCCAGTCCTAGCCAAATATTATTCCATTAAACCACAGAACCTTAGACAATATTTGGCATAATGTTTCATGTCTCACATTAGAAACCCCAAATCCCAAATCATGGAGTCATTGTCTTCATGTACTACCAGAAATTGGAAATAAAAATAAAATTATTACTCCCCTTTCCTCACTTGGGGTCCCTCTTGCTTGAATGTCTTCTAAGGTCAATAGACTCATTTTTTGGTCCTATTCTAAGCCTGAATTCACGATAATAAGTTGTCTCTTGACCAGCAAATTTTTGAAGCAAGATTTTTTGTGTGAAATTAGTTTTATCCATGATGATATTGTTGATAATAGTACCTACCTCACAGAATTGTTGCAAGGATTAAATATGTTAATCCATGTAATGTTGCCGGACAATCCTGCCTCAAAGAACTTTGACTATAAATATCATTGCTATTGCTGAAGATTAAATTCTGCCTTTATGACTACTGGTATAATATGTAGGCAACTTCCACATCCCCAAATCTGGATTGGTAGCTATATTTGGACTGATAATAAACTATTAATTGAACAGTAAGGGAGAATCTTCCCTATGTTTTTCTTTTTTGTGTCTTTTTCTTTTGTTTTTGTTTTTATTTCAAATTAATAGGAGGGTGCACAATTTTGGGTTACATTGTTCCCACTTCCTAGGTAAAGTTCCAGTTGTAAAGGAGCCCCTCACCCAAGGGACTTACTGTAGAATGACTTTTTCTTAAACCTTTGGGCTAGTCTCATCACTTGCTCTCCATAAGGAAGAGGGCAGCCTGTGTTTTCACACACACTGTGGGTTCAGTGGGCTTCTCTTTATTTCGGCATAAATATGCTCCCTCACAGATAACACCACCTTTAAGAAATCCTAACAAACGCAGGAGAAAACAAAATGATGTAGGAGAGCTTTGGGGTATTGTTATCAACCAGGTATATTGACATGATTGTTTTCCAGCCTGAATCTCCCAAGTCCCCCCACTTAGTTGCAAATGACCAGCCAGTCCTAGCCAAATATTCAATAAAATCCAATAGTGTTTACCACCTTGATAAATTTTAAATCCCCTGTCTCCTTCATCTAGCCTATGATTTTGAAAAATGTCTTCTTACTGATCTTCCTATATTCATTTTACTCCCACTGTCTAACTCATGTCATCCACTGGCTAATCATCAGAGTGCTCTTTCTAAGGCACATTCTGGATCCCGCTGATGCCTCGATCCTCAGTTGCTTACTCTTCACTGTCATTAGGAAATGATGTGTAAAGCTCTTGAAGCTGGCTGTTGTCCTCCATTCAAGCTCCTTATGAATCTCGTGTGACCTGACATAAGGGAGTCTAATACTTTCAAATGCTCCAAATATTTCAAATACGTGGGATATCAAGACTGAAAGACCAGACCTGGTCTCAGATCTTCCACTTCCTAGCATCAAAGAACGTTTAAGTACCAGAAAAATAGGGGGAATAATATATACCACAAACATATTATTCGGAAAATTGGGAAAACTAATACAGAATAGGAACCTAGGCTTAGTGAAAAAACAATATTGGCGATATAGCTACTGCATGATAAGATGTGAAAGACATTTTCATTTTTCCTTGTTTCTTTGGCCGTTTATAATTTCTGGCACTTGTTGTTTTTCAGAATGTCGCTTACATGACTGGTAAAAAAATAAGAACACGAAAAATCTCAGCTAACTTCTTGTCTGTGCAAATTAGCACAAAATTACAATGAAACATTAGATATTTATGGGAGAGGAATTTAATGGATTGATTATCTAACACATTGCATCAGAATTTGTTGCTCTTGCCAAGTGATTAAATTTAGAAGGGTGCATTAATTAATTTGAATGAATGTTGGTTAGTGTGTCTCCAAAAATATGGTTTCTAAGTATTGTGCAAATGTGAGCTTTTATAAAACCAACACTCATATATACATAAAACACATAAAAAATTCATAATATGCTTTATATTTAACTTTGCAAAAATCTCTCCTTCCCCACAAACCTGGAACTCTCAGTGTTTCATCTTTGAAATAGCCATATTATCTGACACCTTTATTTGTTCCCTGGGGCACTCTGAAAAAGCTTGTGAGTTGATTTGTTCAGTGAATATTTAGAAACTATAGCTAGAAATGAAGGGAACAAAGTGATGGTGGACACCATGGATTGAATCCTGAAATCCTTACATACACAATGTCTATGTGATTCAACCAGGAATTTAGAAGATCAAACTTCTGAGCTATTTTGTTCTGGCTAGAAAAATATCCTTTGCACCCATCCTAATGTTGCACAGTCCCAACATCTTAACCATCCTCACAAGCTCACAAGAAGGCATCATTGTTATTTTCCTCCAGAAGGTAGAAGCACGTTTTAATAGCAGAAATAATTTACAAGAAGTAAACTAATATAATCATTGTTAAACATTGATTAGGATCCCACTGTGTGGGAGTCACTGAGGCATTTTAAAAATAACTTTCTCACCATAACATTTGCCCTATAACCTAACTTTTGCATTTGATATTTTAGTGTATATAAAAATTATAGTTGTTATGTTTATGCAATTCCCATGGTAGCCAATGCACAGGGAAAGAAATTTAGTCTCAGATATTCTTGGGACTTCCTTCCCATAGGTCATAGGATGATCTTAAGGGTCTTATACAGCTAAAACAAAACATGGCAAAGGGGAAAGGGTCTCTGATATTCAGCTCATGCTATCATTCAGATAGTCACCAACTCTTTGTCTTTGGAGATGGGCAACTTCTCTATCAGTCCCTGAGCTGCTCTAACTGTCCTGAGCTCTCTGAGGAGTGAAGCATAAACGTCTGATTGTGCAGTTCCAAATCTTGGGGTCTTCCTCTGCCCATGCATTTCACACTCTCTGACTTTCTTCCTCTCTGCATCTGCAATGATTTGACATTTTTTTGGCCCCACTACGTAAAACACAAAGCTCTGAAAGGGAAAAGAAGCTATGTTTACAGTTGGTAAATAAAATGCCATTAATAACTCATTCAAGAATGGTTCCTGGCTTGGTGCCTGTGGCTCAGTGGGCTAAGGCACCAGCCACATACACCTGAGCTGGCAGGTTCGAATCCAGCCCAAGCCTGCCAAACAACAATGACGGCTGCAACCAAGAAATGGCCGGGCGTTGTGGCGGGCGCCTGCAGTCCCAGCTACTTGGGAGGCAGAGGCAGGAGACTTGCTTGAGCCCAGGAATTGGAGGTTGCTGTGAGCTGTGATGCCACGGCACTCTATCCAGGGTGATAGCTTGAGGCTCTGTCTCAAAAAAAAAAAAAAAAAGAATGATTCCTTTAGTAAGAGGTGCTGTAGGAAGGGGCAGAACCTACCTGGTCCTCACGGTGTCAAAGACCCAACTTTTTGGTTACATGAGAATGAAGGATGGAGATTGGTTCAACAGTTCCTCAGCCCTGAGACCCTCAAGTGATCGTAACGAGAGAAGCATGAAAGCACTCAACGTTGCCAAAAATGTGGCCCATCTCCACATTCACTTCTTTGGGGTGGGGAAGAATGTAAAACCAAGTTAGAATTCGCAGGCTGGGATGCTGTAGGGTTAGGCAGATGGAACCTGAGCTTAGAGAGAAGAGTCTATCCTAGGACGTGCTGCCCAAGGAGCCGGCAGAAAAGTTCTTCAGGAGCGAGGAGATTTTTGGTAGGTTGTATCTTTGTTTATCATGTATTCTGTGTTCCCTTCCCTTCTCCATAGGGGAAGTATATTTCTCACCTTATTAAAGTTGGGCTTGGACATGTGATCTATTTTGGCCAATGAAATGTGATTGTGCTTCCTGTAATTGTTGTTTTCTTTCTTTTCTCTCCCTCTCTTTCTTTCTCTCTTTCCTTCTTTCTTTTTATATTTTTTAGAGATGGGGTCTCACTGTGTTACCCAGGCTGGAGGGCAGTGGCATGATCAGATCAGATGTTCACTGCAGCCTCTAGCTCTTGGGCTCCAGCGCTCCTTACACCTCAGCCTCAGGTATAGCTAGATTGAGTCACACATCACCACACCTGCTATGTAATATGATTCAACATAGCTATGGCACATCCAAGAAAAGGTTTTAAAAGAGAGAGAAAGAGAGAGTGCCCACTTCTTGAATGCACTCTGCCCTCTCCCATGGGAAGAGCACATACTACATGTTACTGCAGCCTGGGTATTGGAATCAGAGCTATGGGGGCAAATTGGCACCTACGTACAACCTACCTAGGTTTATTAATAAATATTTGTCATGGTAAGTCACTGATATTTTGAGGGCATTATTTGCTACATGGGATTATCTAAGCAAAAGCTGAGCAACACAAGCCTGAAATAAATCACAGTTGGCTTCATTGAAAGCATCTTTGTATGTGCTTACTTTGAGCCAATGCTATTCTAGCTGCAAAGAATTAGATCAGTGGACAAAAAAAAAAAGTCTCTATCTTCATAGAGTTTGCATTTATTTAGGGAATATATATATGTATATACAGAGACATCATATACATGTACATACATAATTTTATATATAGGTAATCTTATGTTGCAGGATTGTTATAAATATTTTCTGTAAGGTTGTTGTCAAGAAATGCATCTTTTAAGGTGGCATCTGAGTAGAGACTTGACTGATATGAGAAAGTCACTTATGCTGACTCACAGGGGAGAAGTTTTCTAAGCAGAAGAGCAGAAATAAGTCCTGAAGGAATCCTCAAACCCACCGAGATGGGAACACGTTCTAGGGAAGGGAGCCTCAGAGCTCTGTGCAACTGAATTTTCATGAGTTTTCCTCCCTCCACAAACTCAGCAGATGGACATGTTGAGAACCACAGTATACATCCTGAACATTATTCACAATTAAATGTGCATTATTATGAATGGGGCCATAGATACAGGCCAGTCATCTTTAGTAAATACAGTAGCATCTCCATAGTCAGCCACGTCCCGACATTGATCACCTTGTGAAGTTGACCTAATTTCCATAGACCGGACATGCACCACTTGTGCGTTATCAGTGCAGTAGTCCTAGTTCCTCATGTTGAGCACTTCCATATGCTGACCAGTCTGTCACAGTCCTTTGGGTGGTCAACTTTCAGAGGTTTTATTGTGTCTTTGTTATCTTCATTGAACACTGAAGTTGTTTAAAAGTTCTTGATGTACAGCAGTGGTTCTCAACCTGTGGGTCACAACCCACAGGAACGGTATTAAAGACCTGTGGCATTAGGAAGGTCGAGAACCACTGATGTAGAGGAACACAGGTTACATTAGTAGATGAATGGTTCGGTAGTTGATGGCTGGAGGGATGGAAGGATCTGATTCATCATTATTGGCTCACTCCACCATCATTATTTGTTACAGTAAGAAAAAAATAATCAATGCCAGAAAAAATTGCTTTAATATGTGTCGCTGTCTTATCATTCTATGACTTACACTTTCATGTCTGTTATCTCATTGAAACTTATAAGACACACTTGCTTTAATTCCCATTCTATAACCAAATAACCGAGGCTCAGTGAGGCACAGAGTCTAATTCTACATGTCACAGTCATTGACAGAGCCAGAGTGTCAACCCCAGCTCTCATGAAGAATGTACCCTAACTCTTGTGCTTTGAAGTACAATATCTCCTTCGGTATCCCTGGTAACTGAATTCTCATGTATGATGCTTTATTCTCTTTCTTTTTCTCTTTTTCACTCATTTTCTTTTTTCTCTAATTTTCTCCATAAAAGTCAGCTTGTATTCCCTCTCTGTTGATTTTATAACAGATGAATCCCATCTTTCTGGACTGCCTCATTATAATGGTTTGAGGGTTACAGATAAGACTGGGAAGATAAAACTTTGAATTGTTTTTCTTATCTTTTGCATTTGTTTTGGTTCTAGGTGGAGTTGCTATTGTTATTATTTTAAATAAATGTCTAGTAAGCTGGGAACATCTCTAAGGGACCTGATTGGATCTAATTCTACTTTGAGTTTTATGTTTATGTTACTTGTTCAAGATATCCACTGGTCCTCTCTACCAGTGCTATCGTCATAAGATCCTTTCTTAGGAAGGGTTTTCTTGAAAGGTGAGTATACCTCGAACCTTAATAAGGTCATATTTTGTAATGTGACTTGTTTTAAACAATAAAACCTGAGCCAAAGTGACATATGCCACATTTCAGCAGAAGGTCCAAGAACCACCATGAGGTTTCACTCTTGCTTTTCTTCTCAACTACCAGAAAACTGTGCTCCAGGTACAAGATTCCCCGAATCCTGGAGTGAAGGAAAAGACACGGCACAGAGCGCCAAGCAGCCCACAGACCACACGTAGCATGGCTGAGAGACAGCCCTGTGGTTCTTAGCCACAGGGATTTCCGGGTACTTCGTTACGCCAGCGAAACCGAGATCATTAATACAAATATTAAGTGTACTTCTCAGAGCCTTGCGAGCTTTCTTTTTCATGCTATCCTGTGGGTCCCACATCAATCCTCTAAACAAGTCAGATTTGTTAGCATTCCCATTTTAGATATAGAGAAGTTTAGGCTCACATGTCTTGCTAAAAAGAACAAAAAAAAAAATTCTTCATCCAGGAAATGGAAAACTTAGTCTGAGTGAAGTTCTCCTGATTCTCTACCCTGTCTTTAATCATAACCTGCTAGATAAATGAGCTGAGTCCAGGCAGTCTGTGGGCTCTTTAGGAGCTACATTAAGCCATTTAGGATACTAAGTGCACTTACTATGATAGGGACGTAAATTATTAAACATTATCCTAGTGACCTGGAAAGTTCACACACAGGCCCTTCCTTATGCCAGGCTGTAGTTTCTCCACTCAGGAGGCCTCATCTCAAAGAAGTGTTGGGCAGGGTGCATCTTGTGCTATGGAAGTGGGGAAGGTCCCTTTTCAGCTGTCAGTCCTGTGACAAATGAAACCAGCTGTGTCAGATGCTGGGCAGGGGGAGGAGGGCAGGTCAGCAAATTCCTATTTATAGAAAAACAGCAGAGTCAGAGAGATGATTGGGACGGGCTTGAACTGAGTCAGGTGGGGACAGACGCACATTTGGGCAGAGAGAAAATTAACAATAAGGGCAACGGGAAGTAGCAAAGAGCTAAGCTGGGAGTGGGATAGAGGCATCTACTCCCAATCTAGAGGAAAGAGTCCAGAGAGTGTAATCATCAACCCCGTAGACATAATGATGAGTCTTCATGCTTCATTTCGTGGGTAAGAAAATTGGACTGCGTATTTACATTTTAGATGATTCAGTTAAGTGATGATTCTGCTTTTTTCTTCCTCTAAAATCTAATTTTTATTTTACATTCTTAATGTTACCTCAGAACAACTACTTCTCTTTTTCTCTCTCTCAAATGAGATACTATATGAATTCTTGCCAGAAATATCAAGTTAATGCCCAAGCCGGCTCTATGTTCGGATTTATCTTCCACGTTGACTCGGAGTAACAGAGCCATACATTAAGGAACAAAGCTCACTGCTGGGGTATTTATAACCTTGTCTTTTAAAACATTTGGCAGACGTTCAGACCCTCCATATGTTCACAGTATTAAACTTTACCATAAAAGGAACTGACGAGTTGCATTTGAAGAAAGCTGGTATTGTATGGTCTGAAAGTCTGGCGGTTTAAAAAAAATAATAATAATCAAGTCCAACTTGAAATAACAGATGTTCTGTGATCCTGCTGAAAGTTTAAATCCCACACAACAAAGTCCTGCCCTCCCTGACACTGCAGATGTCATATTTCAGGAGCATTTTCAGTGACTCAGAGCAGACACATTGAGCTTCTGAGCCTGGTTTAATAAGGACACATTCCTGAGTGGTGAGGATGAAAAAGAAAGGCTGTGGAATCGGGGCGCTATGAAAGCATTGCAGAAGCAGGGAAGTCTCCTGGGCGGTCAAGGTCCGTCTATTAGGTACACAGCCGAATCTATGGGGATATAGGAAGGAGATACTAGAACCAATATTTATATTCATACATGCACAGTAGAACCAAGGGACTGTGACAAACTGGTCAATATATGGAGGTGACCAAAATAAGGAATGAGGCTTACTGTACTGATACGTCCATGAGGTACATGTCTGGTCCATGAAGATTAGGTCAACTTGAGGTGGTCTGTGTGGGGAGGTGGAAGTTCTAATGTAAATGGAATTTACATCCATTATTTAAATTTTTTAAAAAATATTTTTTCTAGTATTTAACCATTAATTGAAGCTGACACCATTAATCTAGCCATCTGTTAGAGAGTCCTAGCTCTTTTCTCTTTCTTTCCTTTCATTATTATTATTAATTATTTTTCTTTTTTTTTAAATTTTTGAGATAGAGTCTCACTGTGTTGCCCAGGTTGCAGTGCCCTGACATCAGCCGAGCTCACGGCAACCCCAAACTCCTGGGGTCAAGCGATTCTCCTGTCTTGGCTTAGATCTTAAATCATCTTTGATGGGCCTTGGGAAAGGCTGAGAGTTCTCTGACTTCACAAGTTTGGCAATTACTCTCCCCCTTGTGTTGTGAAGTCCTGCCATTTAGACTTGCACAGTTAAGTAGGTTTATGGCTCACTTAAGATGGATTTGATTCAATCAGCTAATTTTAAAAGAAGTGAACTTTTAAAAATACCTGAACAGAGACTATCGATTGAAAATAACACTAATAAGACAAGCAATAGGGAACCATAAGACAGGAGAAGAAAACTGCTACTCTGAGTACAAGCCTTCATCAGCCACATTTCAAATTAACATAACAGACAAGGCAGATCTACCTGTGATTCATTAGGTAAACCAGAAAATGGCCCATCTGGATTCTGGACTAGAGAAAGGGCATCAGGGGAAACAAGTGAAATCAAAGTAAAATCTGTAACTTAGTTAATAGTATGTGGATATTAATTTCTTAGTTTTGACCAATGGTTACGTAGTAGTTAACATCAAGAGAAACCAGATCAGTCTGTATTACCTTTACAAATTTTCCATAAATTTCAAATTATAAAAACAAAAAGTTTATTAAAAGAATTTAAAGTGGTCTGGGAAGCCGAGGTGGGTGGATTGCCTGAGCTCATGGGTTTGAGACCAGACTGAGCCTGACCAAGACCCCATCTCTAAAAATAGCTGGGCATTGTGGCGGACATCTATAGTTCCCGCTACTTGGGAGGCTGAGGCAGGAGAAACACTTGAGCCCAGGGGTTTGAGGTTTCATGGCACTCTACTGAAGGCAACCAAGTGAGACTCTGTCTCAAAAAAAAAAAAAGAAAGAAAAAGAAAATTAAAGTGAACTGAAGATGAATAACTATAAAACTAAAAATACCAGCAATGAGGGAAAAAATGTCAATTAACTATGAAAATATTTGAAATTCTAACCAAAGATGGATTTTCATTCTCTAAATAGACAATAAACCTCACTTTAAGTATATAATTTTTCTTATTTTATTTACTTTTTTTTTAGAGACAGAGTCTCACTTTATCACCCTGGATAGAGTGCTGTGGCGTCACAGCTCACAGCAACCTCCAACTCCGGGGCTTACGTGATTCTCTTGCCTCAGTCTCCTGAGTAGCTGGGACTACAGGCACCCACCACAATGTCCGGCTATTTTTTTGTTGCAGTTTGGCTGGGGCCGGGTTTGAACCTGCCACTCTCAGTATATTGGGCCAGTGTCCTACCCACTGAGGCACCACCCAAGTGTATAATTTTTAACTCACAAAGAAATAGAAATAACTTCTTTTAGAAAGAAACATGTTACGGAGAGAACGTTTTGAGAATGTTTCCATTGCTCTCTGATTTTCTTTCTTTTCTTTTTTTTTTTTGAGCCAGAGCCTCAAGCTGTCACCCTGGAGAGAGTGCCGTGGCATCACAGCTCACAGCAACTTCCAAATTCCTGGGCTCAAGCGAGTCTCCTACCTCTGCCTCCCAAGTAGCTGGGACTACAGGCGCCCACCACAACGCCCGGCCATTTTTTGGTTGCAGCTGTCATTATTGTTTGGTGGGTCCGGGCTGGATTCGAACCCACCAGCTCAGGTGTACGTGGCTGTTGCCTTAGCCTATTGAGCCACAGGCGCCGAGCCACTCTCTGATTTTCTTGCTGAAAATAACTTATCTTACAAATCTATTTGATAGTCACTGTTAAAATATATATTAACAATAAAATAATTAAAATTTAATAGTAGTTCACCATAGAAAATTTTTTTAACTATCATTGACTTATAGCCTTGAACTGTTCTGTTTCTCAAAGTAGCATTCATTTATCTAAGGCAGCATTAGGATTTGATGATGAGGAAGAGAAAAGGCCAATTGAATTAGTACAAGAGGTAATTGACTGTATTAACAGCTCTTTCTTCATTAAGCAAGTAACCCTTTTTCCAAACCTTGTTTTAAAATCACGATTGTCTACAGTATCACTAAGCTGTGGCACTATTTTTAGAAACTTTCCAAAATTTGGAAAAAAATGTTGGGACTAAACAAGTTAATACTAATAAATATTTTTCTAAGAATTTATTGCAGGGGATAACCAGGCATTTATTTTGTTTTTATGAATAAGAATATTTATAGTGGCATTGTTTAAAATACTGGAGGAAAAAAAGAAAGCAACTCAAATGTCTCCAAAACAAATGATGATCTGCCCATTTGACTAAATATTATTCAATTTTTATAATCCTATTTCAATAGTTATAGAAAGTTTGTGGAAATCTATTTGGGATCTTATTTATTCTCAAATATACTACTGTGCATATGGCCGATGATTTTGGTAGATGAAAACAAAAAATAATTGAATATGGACTTATCCTGAGCCTTATTTTCCTCATTTATAAAATAGAGATAATATATACCACCCATCTCACGGGATCCTTGAGAGAGAACTGTATGAAGTTAGTGCCTACAGAGTGTTGAGGAGGGCAGTCTGGTCCAGCCTTGGCCTGTAGCATGTATCTGTTGGGCGAAAATAAAGATAATCACCTCAAAATTCTCAGAGGAGTCTTAGCCAATAGACAGACTGTGAATATGTGATTTCAGCTTAAAAATTGTAGCTGGCCAGTGCTTTTAGGAAAGGTCTCTCTTGAGTTGGTGGTGGACGCTGGATCTAAAGATGTAGGTGACCCTTTCACGAACTACTTTGTGCCTGCCACTGAAGCCCTTCCAACTCGAAGGTCTGCCATTGGGAGGCAGCTCAAGTTCACCCAGAACCACCTGACTTCCCGGCGCAGTCAGCTGCCTTTGGAGAGATAATTAAGAGACTGTAATTATTTCTTCCCGATTTTCAGTTGTTACTCTGTCATCCACTCTCATACCCCTCTTCCTCCCTTCTCCTCACCCCGACGACAACACCCCTGAGTCTTCTCTGCCAGCTTTCTCGGACTATGACAACAACACTTATATTTATGGCCCCGGTCTAGTCTATTTATGCCCCACTCACTGTCAAATCTCTTCTCCTTATTGCTCAATGCATCTTCTAAAATTCAAATCTGAGAAATTCAGTTCTTATTTTAAAAACCTTCTTTGCCTTCCTTTCCTTCCCCCCACCCCCAATGTGGTAAAATCGATTGGCACAGCATAAACATTTCTCTGTCATTGAACTTCAACGAGCTTCTCAGATTCATTTTTAACCAACCCTGCCAGTCCACATATTTCTCTTCTAGTACAGAAAACTTCCTTTTCCTTGAACACACTATTTGCAAAAGCTTGCCTGAAGAACTTGCTGATTCTGCCTTGGGATAACTCTAATCCTATTTTTCCAGCTGGTGAACTGTTTCATCCCCCATTGTCAGAGATGTGGTGTCCTGTGGGAAGCTTTCCTTCTCCTGATCCAGAAAGATGATTTCCCCTTCCTTTCTTCCATAGCACACTTCATAGTCTCCTAAACTGCAGTCTTACAAGGGATTTGTTCATGCCTCTCTTCAGCACTGGGTTGTGAGCTTCTTGAAGGACTGACTGATATTTATCTATAACCTCAGGCCAAGGCCAGTATTTCATACAGCATAGGCCCACAGTAGATAGTTGATGATTTCACTGACAAATACTTTTGAGTGATTACTAGCATGTGTAAAAAATTTCACTGTTAATAAGCTTGTATGCTTAAGAAAATGATTCTGGAAGGTCCCAGATATGTTACTTAAGTAGCATTCATCATATCAATGTGGAGGACCTATCAAGTTACAATTTTATTGGTTAATTGAGTTATGGAATATACATAGAGGTGTTACTGATGCAGATAGATTCAAATACTTAAGAAGTCACCCAAATTCTTTCTTTTGTCTGCTCTGACTGACATTGTTTTCAGGTAAGCCTCCTATTGTTGGCACATAGGAACAACGGCTCTTAAAGACATACATCCTTCCAGGTAACAAGCCCCCAGAAAGTCCTTATTTTCTTACAAATGGGCATTGGGGCGGCACCTGTGGCTTAGTGAGTAGGGCGTTGGCCCCATATACCGAGGGTGGCAGGTTCAAACCTGGCCCCCGCCAAACTGCAACAAAACAATAGCTGGGCATTGTGGCAGGCACCTGTGGTCCCAGCTACTCGGGAAGCTGAGGCAAGAGAATCGCCTAGGCCCAGGAGTTGGAGGTTGCTGTGAGCTGTGCCAAGGCACTCTACCCAGGGCGATAAAGTGAGACTCTGTCTTTACAAAAAAAAAAGAAGATGGGCATGATTCTTAGTTGGTCAAACTTAGGCATGCCTCGATCACTAAATCAATGTCTTACTTTGCTTTACTAGGCAAGAATCAAAAGGAAATAAAACTTATGAACTGAGAAAAAAAGTTAATTTTCTAAAGGATATATATTTTTTTAGTTGGGAGTAAGAGAGAGAAGGAGAGAGAGGGGGAAACACCATATGTATTCACTATTATATTGGAACTACTCAATCAACACTTACATGCCCAGATAGAATTAACTCATCAGAAGGTGGAGGAAGGCGGGGGGAGTAAATTTCCATGTAATAGGTGCTATCTGGGTAACGGGCACACTTACAACTTCGGCTCAAACTGTACAAAAGCAATTATGTCACCAAAACATTTATACCCATAATATTCTAAAGTAAAAAATATAATAAAAATTTAAAGATAATAAAAAATAAATTAATTAAAAGAAAATACTATATTGAACAAACAGAACAATATTTGCCCACCACAGAGAAGTTAATCGAAAAGAGAAATTCCTCTAATACTATAAATCCATAAGACATCTTCTTTTCTCCAGCTGTCAAAACCCCTGAAGGCCCATCTCAGATGTAACTTCCTTTGTGAAGTCTTTCTACATACTCCAAGGAAGACAGAGCCATTTGTACCTCCGTTTCCAGATCTTTGAATGTTCTTCTATTTTTGCACATGGCATGAGGTGCTGCAACTGTTTTCTTACTATTTCTTCCCCCAACAGACTGTACATTCCTGAAGGGAGGGTTGGCCAGTAAGTACCACCTTTTTCTTCTTGTTTGACTTCACACTGAATGCACAGGGGCCCCTTTAGGAATGTCTGCTAACTGCAGCCAGGGATAGAAAAGAAAATGCAAACTGGGAGAAAGGGTAGGAACGGCCCAGGAGGTAAGATGTCCAGGGAAGTTCTGTCTACTTTGTGAGCCTGAGGCCCTTACCAAGGAAAACAGCTGCTCCTATCTCCCTCCGCCCCACAATGGTATAGTAAATAATGTACCGGCTATAATTCAGACAGATCTGATTAAATTTATTATTCATCTGGTCACTTACTAGCTGGCCAAGTCTTTTATCATTTTAGAGCCTCTAGTTCAGCATAGGTAAAACAGGGATTAATATATCTATAAAAAAACAGCAATTTAAAAAATAAAATTATGGGCGGTGCCTATGGCTCAAGGAGTAGGGTGCTGGCCCCATATACCCCGGAAGTGGCAGGTTCACACCCGGCCCTGGCCAAAAACTGCAAAAAAAAATTATATAACCATTGACATTGGCACAGATAAATAATTTGAAAAATTCAACACCCAGTCATGAAAAAAGTCTCTCATCTAATTAGGTATAAATGGAAACATCCTCCGCTGCATTAAAAAAAAAATTGAAAAAAAAAAGCAATAAAACAAATAAAATTCCAAAGAATATTCGAAAGAAAATCAGAGGCAAGACTTCTTTTTGTGTTAGAATTACTCCCTGTCCATACAACTTTCTTGCCTTATTGCCCCTTAACTTAGTGACACCTTTCCTTTGAAAACCTTGAAATACGCAGCCAGCTACTAGGCCAACTTGTCTTCTAAGCCAGGCTATCAGTTCATAACACTGTTCTGCCCAAATTCTCCATTTTGACATTCTGATCATCCTTGAGATTCACTTCTTACGTGGTAACAGCACCATTCTGTTTGTTCAACCTGTAAATGTTAAAAATTTTTCCGGAACTTGTCTTCCTGGTACGTTTCTACTGCTTTGCTGGAAACAGAAGCCAGTGACTATTCTGACTGCAGAATGCGGGAATGAATCAGACACGCCGTTCGTGCAGGGATCTTAGACATGGGAAGGATTCAGGTAATGACATACCCAGTGACTATGTTCCTCCCATTATCTTGGTAGGATTACTGCAGATGACAGAAACACGTATCACAACACCTAGAAACTAACAGACATAAAGACAGAAAAAAAAACCAACAAACAACAATAACAGCAACAACAAAAGAACCCGAAGAAACAAAAACCAAACTATATTGGCTAATGTAATTAAAAAATTCCAAGTGATAAAAACAGCATTGTTTCTTTGTCCTTTTCCTTAGCACCTCTCTTATCCCTTTCTCCATCTTTTCCATTCTTTACCCCTTCTTGTTAGCTTTATTCTCATTCAGACTCTCTATGAGCAGAAAAAAAAAATGGATCTGGTAGTTCCAATGTTCTTGCAGCTTTTTAATCCCAAGGAGAGAGTTCCCTCTTCTTCTTTTTCTCTTTTTCTTCTCCTTTCCCCCCTTGTTGCTCCCCCTTTCTCCTTGTTTCCACTTCCTTTTCTCTGCTCTCTGTATTAATTCTTCTAGTAGAGCTATGACTGGCCCTGCTGAGGCCAATGTCTAGTCCCCAGTCTTGGTGCTGGACGAGAGAGTGAGAGCTAATCACAGCAGGACCTAAGTTAAACCAGCTTGGTTTCTCTACATCTCTACTTGTTCCAGAGAGAAATTAAGACAGGATGAAGGGTAAAACCAAGTGGAGAGATTTTTTTTTTTTTGGTCACAGGAAGACTTGTACACGCCTGTGTATACACTGTTACATACACATGAGTCAATGCTTTCAGAACAGAGACCTGGACCTGGACTTGGTCTTCTAACTCATATAATGTTCTCACTGAGAAAAGACCAGGAAGATGATCCACCCCAGGCCTCCTCCTTCGACAATGAGAACACTGAAGTTCAGAGAGAAGAAGCAAACTCACACTGCTGTTATGTAGCTCTGAGAGCAAGAATGCTTGACTTGAAGAGGTCATTAAAAATTAAAAGAAAATCTGCTTTGGCTTTCTTTTGTCATGGGCTTAGCTCTAGTCTCTGCATCTGAGGTCTTTGGCCTTCAATTACTTATGCTTCTTTTTGGTGTCCCTGTCATTTTGTGTCACCTCTTCACCATTTCTTGGCTTAAAAGGCCAAATGGTGATACTTCAGAATGCCGAATCTGCTTTCTGGCTTATTATTTGATTTCCTTTGGTTCTCCCAAGCGCTGAGAGAAGGCAATGCTATTCCCAGAAGTGTGTGACCACCGTGCACCTGTGCACCTCTCTACATCAGGATCCTGGATGCTCTGAGTTCCAAGCAAGATGCTCTCTCTCCCCTTTTCATTGTCTTGAGACAAAGCTCTTTGCCTCCATCTAAGAAAGTCAGGATCTGATCTCAACCCAGAAGCTTCCATATATGACCCCTACATCTCATCTCACTTAAAAATATATTTTTACACTTATGTACAATCAGATACTCTCTTTTGGTGTACACCTCAATGTGTTTTGACAAATTCCTAGGCACTTATAACCACCACTGCAACTAAGGCAAAATTCTGAGGACTAACTCTTAAACTAACCATTCAACAGTGTTTAATTTATTCCTTATTTTTTATTACTAGAAATTATCTTCCAGTTATAGATTCTGACCTGGGTTACAGGAACTGCAATTAAAATAATTTGTTAAAAATTCCCCATAGTAAATGGATGTTGAATCACAATAGTCCTGTGCAGCCCATTTGCTCATAAAACACTATTTCTCTATAGGTGATTTAAAATAATAGAAGCATCTCATGGATTCCTCACAATACCTCAACCTTGTTCAAACTCAGGTCTGAGGGCCGTGAGCGTGCCTGTTCTGGAACTGAATATAAATGCTTTCTTTAAATACCTTGAGGTTATTCCAAGGGATCCCCCTCTGAGGGCACATGGAAATTATCAAAAAGTTCCTATCGTAGGTCTTGAAGATATGAGGTATTATTCCTGGCACAATATTAGAGAGTTTCTTCTATCAAATCATTTTGAAAGCTAAGTCAGTATTGATCTCTACATTCTCAAATATCAAAACCAACTTGTCAGTGATAAAAGGAAAGTGGCCAGAGACCTCCCTGGAATTTCCTGCTAGAAAAAAAAAAAAAATCTTGCTTTTTGCTGTCCAGATGCTCAGCCTGTTAAACTTCACTTTGAATCAGTCTTTTGGACAGATAATGAGGTGGTAACACAGTGTAGGACTGTTACAGAAATGGATTGAGTGTAAAAGAATTTCCCAGGATAGGAACTGAGATATGTATACAAACCAGGCAGCAATCATTAATAAAACTCACTCCTTGGCCTCACTCTTGATCCGTCTTTCCTGCAGTTGGAGACTGAGATTTTTTAGGAGGGAATAACACATCAAACAACACATCTGCATGGTTAATAAAGGTGTCAGACTACAGTTGGGTTTTAAATTGTAACTTCTTTGGCTTACTGCAATCAGGAGATAAGATACTTTTTATGGATTGCAAGAATTTAAATACTGTGAGTTGCCTTCACATCATGCCCTTATGTTTTAATAATATCCCGTCATTCTTATTTTGCAATGAATGAATAAAGAAGAAATGAACGTGTTACATGTTGCCATAATTATAGAGAGTCTATCTTGAAAATAAAGTAATGGAATCATAGTTTTTCTTTTGCTACTATTGAAATGTCAGGAAATTTGACACGAATCTCATCCTACTCCATTTTACAAATGAGAAAACAGGTAAATTTGTTTGTTCTCTCTAAATAATTGAATAATGAGAAAGACTAGAGTGCAACCAGGGCATTTTTGGACCAGGATTTAAAGTTATGTTTGAAAAGTAGCACTTATGTGCACTAGACATGGGGCATGTAGTTTTGGGGACTGAGTTTCTTTTGACATCTCTGTTTTGCCTTGAAACATAAAGAATATGGAAGTTAGAAGTGATTTAGATCAGAATAATGGTTGGGAAATAGAACCTTAAGTAAAACCATAACTTGGTGAGGCTGTTTATGGGAAACTCTAATCAGTGCTTAGACTGAAAATAATCGTATCAATAAAAGGAAGCAGGTGGCAAGTGAATTGTAAGCCTATAACCAGCCTCCTCTATACCAAGGAGCAATCTTGGACAAGGTTGACCCTGTCTTTAGAATTATCCTTTTTTCTCTCCTCTTTTTTCTTTTCTCGACATGAAAAGGAGGGGAGGTACCCACTGCACACCATACAAAAAACTTTTAAAAAAATTATTCCAGTGGGATAGACCATATTAATGTAAAAGGTAAAACAATAAGGTTTTTGGAAACATAGGGGGAATATTTTCATGAACTTAGGATAGACAAATAATTTTTAAGAAAAAACATAAAAAGTAATAAATCATAACTGGGGCTACATTAACAATAAGAAATTCTGTTCAAAATTATAACCCTTTTGCGAGTGGAAAGCCAAGCTTTACAACTGGAGATTGTATTTCCATTACAAATAGCCTACAATAGTTTTGAATCCAGAGTATGTAAGTGACTACTATAATAAGCAAAAATCAGACAGCCCAGTGAAAAAATGAAATGGGTGAAAGACTTGAACAGGCACTTTTTATAAGAGAGAATATTAAAATTCTCAATATATAGAAATATTGCTTATCCAGTCACTATGGAAATACCATTAAAATCATAACATGATCCTGGTATACCCCAACCACAGTAGGTAATATGAAAAAGACAGAGGATACTAGCAGGGGTGCAGAATATGTGAAGCAACTGGAACCACATACACTACTGATTGAAGTTGAACTTGGTGCAAATACTTTTGAAAGATAAAAACCCAAAACACTGAAGCTGATCAAAAAAAGTACCCAGTATTTCTACCCCTAGGCATTTTGCCCAACAGAATTATGTACGCATGTGTGCCAAAAGAACTATATAAAAAGCATCACTATTTGTAATAGGCAGAAACTGGAAAAAACCCAAATGTCTGTTCACAAGAGGAAGGAGGATTATATTGTGTAACCACATGAGACATCACTGCACAGCAAACACCAGAAGCAAATGACAAACTCAACACAATGGCATTAATGGATCTATCAAAATAACATTGAATAAAATAAGTCAGTCTTCCAAAAGCATGTGTGATTTGATTTCATTTATATAAAGTTCAAAAATAAGCAAAACTAAATGACGGTGTTATAAATCAGGAGACTGGTTACCTGCTAGCAAGCTGTGGCCAGAACGGGGCACGAGAGTAGTTCTGGGATTCCAGTCTTGTTCTGTGTCCCGATACAGGTGCTAGCTACGCAGATGCCTTCCCTCTATAGATGGGCTTGTCTTTGTCTTTCCACCTGCTTTATCTCAGTCAATTTGAAGAATAGTGAGTGAAGCCTGATTAGAGGAGTTCTGAGACAGTCATTTACTAGGCATTATACAAAATCATTCTGAGGAAATTATCAAAAAGACAGATTTTAGAGCCCGTATCTACAGAGAATATTACTGTTAAGCTCAAAGATGGCCTAGTTTGAAATATGCAACCTAAGTAATTCTAATTCAAGTGAGTTCTTGAACTAGTTGCTCGGTGGGCAACTAGGCAGATCAAGATAATCAAAAAAGTCATGACATTGTCTTTACTAAGAGTTTTGATTGCAGAAGTTAGCATGGAATATGTTGTCACCATGTTGCTGTAGAGTTTGCTTTTTTTAAGGGGGCCACCCTTCTTGGGATGTTCTCAGTGCAATAGCTTTATAAGAGATTATGGAAGCAGAGGCTGGGGAAAGGTGAAGTTCTCATAATGGGTATGAAACTCTTTTTAAAATTTCAGATAGTTACGGAGATACAATGTTTTGGTTACATATGTTGCTTTTGTACCATTTGAGTGAAAGCTGTAAGTGTGCCCATTACCTAGACAATGTACATTATACCCATTAGGTATGAATTTACCCATCCCCTCTTCTCCCTCCTACCTACTTCATTTTTTTAACTTTATTTATTTCTTTATTTATTGCAGTTTTTAGCCGGGGCCAGGTTTGAACCCACCACCTCTGGTATATGGGGCCGGTGCTCTACTCCTTTGAGTGATAGGCACCACCTCTACTTGATTTTTGATTAGTATTATTTCTATATGTGCACATAAATTTTGATGCATTAGTTCCATTTTAAGCGAGCATATATAGTGTCTGTTTTTCCATTCTTGTGATACTTCGCTTAGAAGAATCATCTCCAGTTACATCCAGGTTAATACAAGAGGTATTAGTTCATCATTTTGTATGGCTGGGTAATACTCCATGGTATACATATACCACATTTTATTAATCCACTCATGTACTGATGAGCAGTTGGGTTGTTTCTACTCCTTTATAATTGTGAACTGTGCTGCTGTAAACACTAAAGTGCAAGTATCGTTTTTTGTATAAAATGTCACTTTTCCCTTTGGTTGTGTAGCCAGAAATAAGAATGCTGGATCAAATAGTAGATATGCTTTCAACTCTTTTGAGTTATTTCCACACTTTCCATAGCGGTTGTACCAGCTTGCACCCCCACCAATCATGCATGAGTGTTCCTACCTCTCTGCATCCACAAAACACTTTTTTTTTTACCTTTGTAGTTATTTTAGCATTTTATGGTCTTTAAAAAATTATGATTGATGCATAGTAATTGTCCATATTTATGAAGTACATGTTAACCCATGATTACCACCCAAAGTCCATGGTTTACATTAAGGATTACTCTTGGTGTTATATATTTTGTGGGTTTGGACAAATATATACCATTTTGTATTCATCATCACAGTATGAAACAAAGTATTTTCATTGCCCTAAAATTCTTCCGTGATCTTCCTATACACCCTTCCCTCTCTCTTACCCCCTGACAATCACACAATGACTGAATTTTTTTGACTGCGTTCATAGTTTTGCCTTTTCTAGAATGTCACACAGTTGGAATCAGAGAATATATGGCCTTCTATGATTGGATTCTTTCACTTTAGTAAAATGAATTTAAGTTTTTTTCATGTCTTTCCATGGCCTGATAGTTTATTTCTTTTTTATCCTGAATAATATTCCATTGTCTAGATGAGCCCCCATCTACATATACATTCACCTCCTGAGGAACATCTTGCTTGCTGCCAACTTTTGGAGTCTATGAATACAGCTGTTATAAATATCAGTGTGCAGATTTTTGTATAAGTTTTCCTCTGGGTAAATGGTTACTGATGTGGTTTTTTGGAGCCTATGGTAAGAATATGCCTAGTCTTAAGAAAAAATTGCCAAACTGCCTTCCAAAGTGGCTGTACCATTTTGCATTCCCACAAGCAATGAATACATTTTAGTCATTTTACTAGATGTGTAGTGAAAGCATCATGTTTTTTCACATGCTCAAATCACACTTTCCAACCTGCCGGTTGACAAGAGTGTTACGAGGTCATCTTAATTCAGAAATGTTAATGTCATTCCTCAGAAATAAGTTTGGGCCTCCGTGGAATACAACATCACTAGGACTGTCTTTATGGGTAAGGCTCCAGGATGTGGAGTATATTGCATGATTTTCTATAGAAGGAGCAGCTACAGCACCAAAAGGTGCTACCAAGAAAATTTATACCGTGTGATAGCCGCTAACAGAAACCTCTACCATTTAGTGATGTGATGGTGGGGGAAATACTGAATTTTGTATCATACCCTTGAGACAATCAATAACAAGACTTTCAATATATTTTTTCAGTAGAGAAAAGCTTTTAATATTGTTCATCATAGAACTATTTTTCAATGTATTATCCTTAACATGCACATCGTGGAAACTGCTGATTTAATAAAAATGTCCATGAAACAAATTTCTCTGCCCAGTATCAATCCAGGACTACTCTCACTGGTGGAAATGATGGAGTCATGCAAAGTGTGAGAAGCAGTGAAGGAAAGGTAGCTTCATCTACTAGGTGATAATAGGAATATTTCTTCTTTGGCTGGAATAATATTAAATAAGTGAGAACATGTTAGATTTCTATATACTTATCAAGATTTTTGACAAGCAGTACTATGCATCTTGAATTAATTTCAAAAGGAAATGATTAATGATGTTTAGAAGAATTCAGCAAATGTATGCCTGTCTCTACTTACCTCTTCTTTTCATTATCTTGTCTCAGGAGAATGAAATTTCCTCCTTCCATAATTCATCTTTCCACTACACCTTGCATCCCTTTTTCTCTTGGCCTTTGAGTGTTCTTGCTTCATGAATAAATTATCTATTTTCTTTATCTTGAATTTCTCTTTATTGGCTATTTCTAATCATCACATAAACATATGTGAGTATTTTAATTAAAAAAGTCTTCGTAATTTTTCCTTCCATTCTTTTATTTATCCTTGTATACCGTTCTCTGCTAGACTGCTGAAAGAACTGTCTGCACTATTTAATTCCCAGGTCATTGGAGTCTGGTTAATACTTCCGTCATATCTCTGCACCTGCTCATTAAATCTCATCAAAGACCTTCTCATTGGTGAATCCAATAACTGATCTTCAATAGCTATCTTAACATAAGGTTTCTGGAACATTTAATCTTATTGATCTCTGCCTATTATTAAACTTTATTTTCTCTTAGGACTCAGCCCCACCAGGTTTTCCTGGATCCCTAGTTATTTGCAGGAAGTGATTAATTTTCAGGCCATAACATTTAGTAGAAGAAAGACGCTTACCCACTCTATTTCTTAGAAGATGGTGTGGTGAGCGTGAGCATGTGAATTCTCCCCTTATCCTATGACTCAGTCCTTCACAGGGAGAGAACAAAGGACTAACCTATTGAATTGGGGGTGACTTTTCTCATTGGTGAAAGAGTGCAGACCCCTGTTATTGTTGACCAGAGGGAAATGTGTCAGTCTCAAAAGGAACTTTATGGCTCCTTTTTTTTTGCCCAAATTTGAGTTTTACCTTCTCAATTTGTGCTCTTCCAATGGGAAATAGACCTCAGCTACCTTTGTCACTTTTTCACTTTTCTCAACTTTACAGTGGATGAATCTGACAAGTTAAGCCTGCTTAGTGGAAATAGACACCTTTTATTTTTCTGGGGTTATTGTCTGAGAGCTAGTAGGAGGTTTTTAATATTTTGGCTTTAACTACTGAATATGTTGTTAAAATTTATGAGTGAACATCACATCAAGCCAATAAAACAGGGACCACTGTAGGTAATTCAAATGTAACATAGGTAGGCTTGGTGCTCGTAGCATAGTAGTTATGATGCCAGCCACATACACCGAGGGAGCTGGGCTCGAACCATGCCTGGGCCAGCTAAACAACAATGACAACTGCAACAACAACAACAAAAATAACCAGGCATTGTGGTTGGCACCTGTAGTCCCAGCTACTTGGGAGGCTGAGGCAAAAGAATTTCTTTAGTCATGGATGGAGCTAGAACATATTCTTCTTAGCAAAGTATCTCAAGAATGGAATAAAAAGTATCCAATGTACTCAGCCCTACCATAAGGCTAATTTATAGCTTTCATATGAAGGCTATAACCCAATTATAGCACAGGAATATGGGGAAAGGGGCAAGGGAGGGGAGGGGAGGGGGGAGGATGGGTGGACAGAGGGTAATTGGTGGGGACACACCTATGGTGCATCTCAGAAGGATACAGGTGAAACTTAATAAATGCAGAATACAAATGTCTTCATACAATAACTGAGAAAATGCCATGATGGCTATGTTAAACAGTTTGATGAAAATATTTCAGATTGTATATGAAACCACTGCATTGTACCCCATGATTGCACTAATGTACACAGCTATGATTTAATAAAAAAAAAAAAAAAAAAAAAAGAATTGCTTTAGTCCAAGAGTTTGAGCTTGCTGGGAGCAGTGACACCATAGCACTTTACCCAGGGTTACATAGTGAGACTCTGTCTCAAAAAAAAAAAAGTAATATAGGTAATCAGTTATATAAGTGATGGAAGAGCTAAGAGGCAAAATAGAGCATGGTGAAAAATCAAAACCAAAAGATATTTCATGAATATTGGGAAGCTGCTACCACCCCTAGGGATGGAGGTAGAAAGAAAGGAAAGAAGGAAGTGGTATTAATAAAACTCAGAGCTGGGCCTGTCTTGTGCTAGAATCAGAGAGAGGGTGGCCTCATTCCATGGAGAAAGGAGCATCCAGGTAGAATCTGGAAGCTTGGGGGGGGGGGAACGTCATTATCAGTAAGTGCCCCCCAAACAATAGAAGAAGAAAAATTCTACTTCTTGATTTCTTCCTCTGCTCTTGATTTTCCATCAGCGTTATTCATTGATTAAATATGCCCAGAACCTCATTGGTACAATAGCAGGAAACATTCAATAATAAGATTTAAGGTAAACCTAACTTTATTGAGGAATAGTATGGCTTAAGACTTTTAAGTCTTAAATATGGGAATCTATTGATCCCCACAGGACACTTTGTGTCTTTTCTCTACCGGTTATAACTTGGAAGGGTCAAAAGTACAAACGAATTTGCACTCCAACCTTCAACAGACTCTTCTTGTCAATTTTGAGCTAGTAGCCTTCTACTTCTACATATACCTAAATATTGATATTTTCCAATTTTTCTTTGTGATATAAATTTATCATCCAGAATTAAATGGCCATGCTGAATCCTGTTAAATAAGCAGAAAGTCATTAGCCTGAGTCTGTCTCCAAAGTTTGAATTCCTACATAACAAACCACATTCTAACATAGAACATAAACAGAATGTAACCTAACTTAGGAATATAACAAACCTCAGAGATTCGGCCAACCACAAGCAACTGAGTTCCAACCAATCACAGGCAGCTGACTTTTCACATTATGCCCAAATAAGGCAGAAGCCTCTCTGTTGCCAATCAGATGATTTCTCTATTTCACTTCTGTGATGGGACTATAAAAGCTGGCTGGTGAACCTCATTTTGTGCTGAGTATTGCCTGATTCATGAATTGTTCTTTGCTCAAATAATCTCTGCTAAATTTAATTTGTCCAAAGATATTCTTTTGACACTCCCAATATTTATATGCTCAGCTTTGATCTGTTTTCTGAATTTCAGTTCTATAACTTCAATTGTCCAATAGACTTCTTTCCATATCTCACATATGGAATAAGCTGAAACATTTAACCTGACTTATCCCACACAGAGAGCATCTTGTTCTCTAATTTGTTCCTCTTCCTTTATTGCCTGTCCTAATGATAGAGCCCACATCCTCCCAGGTATATAACCCAATATCCTGGAAATCCTTTTTACTCATCTTCTCTATAGAGCATTCATTATTCAAAGGGCTAACAATTACCTGTACTCTAAGTTTCTCTTAGGCTCTGACTACTTTGGAGTTTGAGTATCTCCCCTATCTCTGTTGCTGATCATCTTTTATAAGCCTGTATCTTCTTTCATCTGTGTTACTGAAACACCCCTAACTCTCCTTCTTCCCTGATTTTCTCTTCCTTAGTCCACTCTTCATATGTTCTATTAGCTTATCTTTCCAAAACAAATGTTTAATCAGTTTACTTTCTTGTCGCAAATCATTCAAAGGCTTTTTGCTACTGTTAAATAGAAAAGAATGTGCAGTCATGTTTCCACATTATACAATCATATTTCTGTCCTACTCCTGGTGGCAGTGGTTTAATTTATCACTACTGCTCCACACATGTGATATACTAACCTGTGTGCTGGAAGCAGAGTGAGCAATGGCGAGATTGTCAGACAATGAGGTCAAACCAACAGACGAAGGGGTTTTGTTTGTGATCTAAGTGAAATAGGAAGACTTTGATTATAAAAGCATCTCTCTAGTTCAACAGTTCTCAACCTGTGGGTTGTGACCCCATTGTAACAATAAAAATACATCCTACATATCAGATATTTACATTACGATTCATAACAGTAACAAAATTACAGTTATGAAGTAGCAACAAAAGTAATTTTATGGGTGGGGATCACCACAACATGAGCAACTGTATTAAAGGGTCATTTGGAGGCATTAGGAAGATCGAGAACCACTGGCATTAGGAGGCATTAGGAAGGTTGAGAACCACTGCTCTAGTTGGTTTTCTGGAAAGATTGTAGGCAATCAAGGATCAAATTTGAGAGAACTGTAGTAACGTAGGTGAGAGATAATGTTGGCCTGGACCAGGGTTTTGGTGTTGGATCTGTTGAAAGGAGGTTAAACTATTGCTTCATTGTGAAGGTAGTACCAACCAACGTGATTTCATGAGACATTAGGTGTGGGGCAGGCAACAGTGACCAGGTCCAAAGACTTAGCCTTGAGCAATTAGTAAGTGGAGTTGCCATTGCTATGATGAGGAAGGAGAAGAGATTCAGTATGAATATGTGAAGCTTGAAGTATCTATTCCCCATTTCTGTGACGATTGTGGTGATATGGTATAGCCTCCTTGAACTTCAAGTCCTGCTGAATTGTCCACTCCTATCAGAAACAGTAAGCCCAAATACATCATTTTTTGAAAGGCTGTTGCATGGTGGGTTTACAAATTTAATGTTTTTGAATAATTGAATATATGAATGAAGAAATAAGTTAAAAGAAAGCAATGGTTATTCATGTGAGGACTAAATGAGACAAAGTAATGAGCATCATGTTTGCAGAGATAGTCCGTGGTCCTACCCTTTCTGACATGGCTTATGTTCAGTGACTCACTAAGGTGGGGATATAAAGGCGAGTTTACTTCAGCTCCATGTGAGATAACTCTGATGGGTCATTTTAACTACAGATATTCCAATAAAGCTGCCATTCAGCTTGTGTTTTAGTTTGACTTATCACTCAGCCCCGCTCCACTTTCTTCTCCCCTCCATGAGTGTTGATCTTAAGAGCACTCTCTAACTAAAGAGTCTGGTTTCTAGAGAAACAATCCTACAAACCTGTAGAGCTGGAGCCAGGAGAGGTCAGGTGGAACAGTTGATCAGGCAGCAATTTGAATCTGGACCATTTACTGCCTGGCTCATAATAAACACTTCCAGGGAAAGCAGAGTACAGATAGCCCTTGGTACACAGTGGTAATCCCACTGCTAAGCACTTACCCATAATTGGGGTATATGCTGGTGGGAAGGGATACACTGGCTCCTAAGTGTAGTGCACCTTTGATTAAAGTGCAGGATATGTAACAGTGACTACAAGGACAATAGAAGAGGTGACTATTCTAGGCTCTTTTCACTCTCTAAACATGGAGCTGAGAATAATTCATGGACAATTCAAAGTCTGTACTTTGGCCACCTACAAAGAAGTCCTCATCTCCTGTGCAAGCAGAGAAAGCTGAGCATTAGTATCAGGATTTACTCATCAGATTAATTTAAAACCAAGGCAGCTCTGCTACACAAAGGTCAGAATCCAGGTTGAACAGAAGATATACCAGATATTAAAGTTGTAAGGACAGCTAATTCATGTTGGGGGAAAAAATGGGATGGGAACATGGAGGTTGATGAACCTGAGAACCTTGGTTTTACACATTTCCTTACATCCTCTCAGCATGCAGTAATGGCCTACCCTCACTAATTAAAAGCTAGCAAGACTTTCTTGCTTGAAGACAATTCAGCGACCTGACCTCTGAAAGATAACAGTTTCTTCCAGATGTCCCTTCACTCCCCTCCCGGACACTGGACCTTTAACAGCTTGAGATGTGCTGAACCCGATAAGAGACGCAAAAGACCATTCCCTAAAGCAACCACAAGCCTGGAATAATAAGAATCAGAGCAGGATATGTAGAATTGGATTCCGAGTTTGCTTGATCAAGGAGGTTCAATGTCAACATCCGAGCTCCTGTGGGGTTAGTTTTATATATGCATTACAACGTGATTTCTTCCTCTTCCCAGCCCTGCCTCACCCTTCCAGAAGCTTCGATTTCAAGAGATTCCCTAACAAACATCAAGTATCTTAAATTCCATCTCTGAGTTGGGGTTCCCTGGAGAACACAACCTGTTACAAACATAATGACATCTTTGTGAATAACTCTAAAAAATTCACGCAAGGACAGGACATACACTATAAGGGATACATATTTGTGACCATGAGATCTGTTGAAAAATAGAATTAAAAACCCCAAAAGTCAAGAGAGCCTCAAAATGTGAACAACTCAGGCAGTCAGGGGATGACCATGTGGAGGGACTGTGATATAGGGAAAAATATATTTCAAAATTTCAATTAGAAAAAACATTGAGTTTCATTACTAGCACCACTAGCTTTCAAATTCTGTAAAGAGGCATTCTCAAGCTTAACCAGGTCAAAGGGCCTGGAATTTGGCTTACTTGTGTGTCCCTTGAGTCATTTTTGTGGAACCTTCTGATTTTATAGTACTCATTTATAATTTTTTGTTTTTGGCGGGGGAGACAGAGTCTCACTTTATTGCCCTCAGTAGAGTGCTGTAGCATCACAGCTCACGGCAACCTCCAACTCCTGGGCTTAGGTGATTCTTTTTCCTTAGCCTCCCAACCACCTGCCACAATGCCCAGGGCCAGATTCGAACCCACCACCCTCAGTATGTGGGACCGGTGCCCTACCCACTGAGCCACAGGTGCCACCCTACTCACTTTGAAAATTGCCAGAGCAGATGTTATCAATGCTTCTTTCCAACCCAGTGATTATTTGGATTTATGATTTAATGAAATGTGATTCATCAGAATGATTTAAAAAGAAAAGATATTACTAGGGTGTATATGCTATGCCCTAAGCATTAGGGTTGTTCTAATTAGTAATTCATATATTCAGCATATAAACTATGATATAATCGCATGTTTAAATATGCAATCACTTCTCAACTTGATTGTAATAACTTGTCTATAATAAAAAGAGGTTCCCCTTCATTGCTATGTTGAGTAAATGTTAAATTAATCACAGACCCTTGCCAAATATGCCTTTTTTTTAAACAAAAAAAGAGCAAATAAATTGCTTTTCTGAAACAGAATTGTGCTGCTGCTCTTCCAAGAGAATTTTTGTAATTACTTCTTTGATTACCCAAGTGATAATATCAAGATGGATTCTTAACCTTTATACCAAGCCTTTGTGTGCAAATACTTTGGAAAAGATGGCCAGTGATTTAATACTTCATGCCAGGAGGCAACCCTGAGCACTGCCCCACTTCTATGACAGAGAGAATGGACTTTGATGGAAAAAAGAGAGATAACAAAGGGAGAAATCTTGGCAGGAAAATTACTTTGCTTTGAATCCTAATTGCAAGATATCTTGAAACAGCTAAAATTTCACATAGAGATTGTTTCAAATGTGCAGAGATTCAAAAGTAATACAAAAATCACTGCAACATGTAGCTATAAGGGAATAAAATATAGAGACATACACCGTGGGCACGAAAACTTATTAAAATCACACTGTTTCAGAGGCTTCACAAATTTTTAAAAATTGCTCAAAGAAGTTATTCAACATAGCAGAGAAATAGAGTTGTAGGTGTTGGAAGAGAATGAGAATGTTGATGTAATTGAGTCTATCTACCTTGGGTTACAGATGAGGAGACAATTTTGTTAAGAAGATAACTGCCTACTTATTCTGTGGTCCTCTCTCAAGAATAACAGAACCACACACTGTCACAGTCATATTTTTTTTTTTTTTTTTTGGTTGGGGATTCATTGAGGGTACAAGAAACCATGTTACATTGGTTTCATTTGTTGGGTAAAGTCCCTCTTACAAGCCAGTGGGCTGGATGACAGGCAAGGAGGGGGACCTACAACGCCCACCAGAGGCTCCAATAGCCAAAAAGGCTGGACAACTGCTGAGGAGACACCTGTGCCTTGGTGTCTCCTTCACTTTACACTTGGGACTAAATGTGGT
>CAUYRH010084530.1:0-31816 GCA_963574655.1 Perodicticus potto
GAGACAGAGCCTCAAGCTGTCACCCTGGATAGAGTGCCGTGGCATCACAGCTCACAGCAACCTCCAATTCCTGGGCTCAAGCGAGTCTCCTGCCTCCGCCTCCCAAGTAGCTGGGACTACAGGCGCCCGCCACAACGCCCAGCCATATTTTGGTTGCAGCCGTCATCGTTGTTTGGCGGGCCTGGGCTGGATTCGAACCCGCCAGCTCAGGTGTATGTGGCTGGCGCCTTAGCCGGTTGAGCCACAGGTGCCGAGCCAACCACTCACTGTTTTTTTATACTGTAATTGTTTGGGGTTTTTTAAATTTCAAAATATGAGGGTGCACATTTTTAGATTACATTGTTCTAATTTCTAAGGTAAAGTTCCTGTTGTACAAGAGCCCCTCCCCCACTGTTTCTAATTATTAAGCACAGAGGGACAGCAGCTGGACTCCAGCTGGGTAATGCTTTCTCTGGGATTCCTGGCTTCCCACAAACGCCCCTGGAGGACTCCTGGCCATTGTGGGACACACCAATTTAACCCCACAGTGGCCTCAGCTGGGCTGCAGGCTCCCCTGACATGCTCTGCACTTACACCTCCTGGTCAGGCCTCCCTGCACCTCTGGATCCAGGGAGTGCAACCTGGCCTTGAACTCAGCGCTATGCAGGGACACCCTCGGTCCTGCTCCTGTTCTGCTCATTACAGCTGTGCGACCTTGAGTGTATTCCTTAACTCCTCTTAGCTGAGTTTCCTCATCTTTACAAGAGAGTGACACTCACTAACTATAGGGTTACAGTGAAAATGAACTGAGATAATGTGTGTACCACACTTGGTGCCATGCCTGGTGCCCAGCAGATGGGTCCCCATGAATGCTGGCTGATACCGCTTCATTCACAGTCCGTGTTGGAACCCGAGCTGCATATGGGTTTGGACTCTTCGTAACTCACTTGAGTTGGACCTCTCTACCCTGGTTGTAGTACTTTTATGTTTATTGTCAAGGAATTTATTTAACCTTAAGGAATAGTGTGCTTTACAGAGCAGACGCTGCAGAATTCTCCTCAGGAATGGATTTGGGTCTGTTTGATGAAGTTAGAAAGAGGAGACATTTTGGCTGAAAGACCCCCATTGGTGGTGGCCACTGTTATCTGAAATAACCATTACATATAGGACGCTGCTGGATAGGCCCTGGCAGGGCCAGATGAGCCCTGTGTCACCATCTGGAGTTGTTTATTCACATATAAGACCTTCTGTTATAAAGTTAGGAAACTGGATGCTTTCAAGACCATGGTGCCAGTCAAAGACTCTGTGTACCAAGTACACTTAGTAATGTACTTAGTAAAGTAGGGACTGTGAATTTGGTTCAGAATAAAAATGTCTTAAAAATATAACCACTTGAAGGAGATATTGTGTAACTTTCTAACCTGAGAAAGAATCTTTTGAATATATACTATGATGATTAATAACATTGCTGATACTTGCTTTTACTTTAAGAGTATAAAAGTAACAAAAAGAAAAAGGAGAGGCTGGGCGCAGGGGCTCACGCCTGTAATCCTAGCACTCTGGCAGGCCGAGGCAGGTGGATTGCTTGAGCTCACAAGTTTGAAATCAGCCTGAGCAGAAGCGAGACCCCGTCTCTCAGAAAAACTGAGGCAAGAGGATCGCTTGAGCCCAAATTGGATGTTGCTGTGAGCTGTGATGCCCTGGCACTCTACCCAAGGCGAAAGCTTGAGATTCTGTCTCAAAAAAAAGAAAAAAGGAAAGAAAAAGGAGAGAAGTACAGCTCTTTGAAGAGACATCCTTGTTGTTCTTTGGACTTGTTAGCTTTCTGTAAATGAAAGTAAAATTGTTGATGTCTCATATGCTTCTCCATTGATTGGCTTGAGTGACAAGTGATGTACTCCTTGGCCCAGCAGCATATTCAGCACTCAGCCCCAAACATGCACCATTCCTCCACCCCCTACTAGTTCTAGCCTATTCTGTGAACTCCTCCCAGGTTTCGAAAATCCCTTTAACGGGAAACATGAGGGTTTACATCTATTTCTTGCATGATAATATTGCTGATTGGTCAATTGATCCAATACACATATTAAATGCCCACGACGTGCCAGGTAGGGTGTGGGGGGCTCAAGATACAAAAACCCAGTGAGACCCCTGAGAGGTCCCCGGCTGGTGAGCACAAACACCCCATCAATGTGGTAGGGGTTGTGGTGACGGCCAGATGCCCAGGAGGGGACAAGAGAGCCAAGTCAGAGGCAGTAGCTGCAAGATTGTGGAAGAGCAAGCTCCTGTCCCCTCCCTCTCCCCCTTTCCACCCCTCCACATGCACCGGTGAATCATGAAGTGTTAAGGATTATAAAGAAGAACAATGTCTCCATTGAACTCTACAGAGCTCCCTGGCTTCCAGCTCTGCCAAGACCTCACCTGGAGCCAGGTGGCATTGTTCACAGGTGACCTGGTGGGCCGGAGTAGATGCAGAGCAACAGAGTTTTCTGATCTAAATGGACATTCCTGGAATTAATGTGCTGGGAGTTCAGAGAGCATTTTTCCAGGCAGTGGTGGCTGAAGGAGTCCCTTCAGGCATCTAATGACTTTTGCTCATTTAAATCCAATGAGGAGTCAGGGATATTTTAAAGGGATTAAGTTGTCAGGTAAAAAAAAATCCCCGTTTCCAAAAGCAAATAATCAGTTCCCCTGATACCCAGGGGCATGAGGTGAGCCCTGCCCGTGAACTCCTCCTACCTGGACGAACTGGTCCTGATGGTCTTGGATGTGTTGGAAGACCTTCTCCAGCAGCCCCGCGGGCCGGGAGGCGGAGAACATCCCTCCCTCCAGCAATAGCAGCAGAGCCAGGACAGAGGAAGCCTGTGAATGGGTGACATGGGGGAACAGTTTCAAATCCAGTTTTTGGACTTTGTACCTTTTGCAACTTGAAAAAGTCTCCATGTGGGCTCTTTTATCTAGGGGTCTTAAGTCTAGAGGATTACACATGGCTGGCAGTTGGTAGATGGAAATGAGTGCATTAACAAATGAATGAATGTAGTTTCTCCTTCACTAGGGTGAGGTTATCATGTCCTTTACAGTCTTTGTCCCTGAGAAGGGATTAGGGTGTGTGCTCCCACCCAAGGTGGAACTACCCAAACAACCATCACAGGCTGCTTTGTTCATGATCTTATCAGAGCCCAGAGAGTGTGTCCGGAAGAAGGCAGTCTGTTTGTGCCCAGGAATGGGGGTCTGACTTCTGAGCTCACCTGGGCCTGGAGAATGGGGGCTCCCTGTCTAGCCCTGAGTGGTGGAATCCTGTATCATTACCATGGGTAGAGTGCTGTGATGTCCTAGCTCATGGCAACTGCCAACTCTTCAGCTCAAGCGATCCTCCTGCCTCAGTTTCTCAAGTAGCTGGGACTACAAGCTACTAGCCAATGCCTGGCTAGTTTTTCTGCTATTTTTAGGAGAGACAGGTCTCAATTTTGCTCAGGCTGATCTTGAACTCCTGAGCTCAAGCAATCCACCCACCTCGGCCTCCCAGAGGGCTGGGATTACAGGCCTGAGCCACTGAAACCAAGTCTTTTTTCTTTCTTTTTTTTTTAGACACAGAATCTTACTTTGTTGCCCTCGGTAGAGTGCTGTGGCGTCACAGCTCACAGCAACCTCCAACTCCTGGGCTTAGGTGATTCTTTTATCTCAGCCGCCTGAATAGCTGGGACTACAGGCGCCGGCCACACGCCCAGCTATTTTTTGTTGCAGTTTGGCTGGAGCCGGGTTTGAACCCGACACCCTCAGTACATGGGGCCGGCGCCCTGCCCACTGAGCCACAGGTACCACCCTGAAACCAAGTCTTTAACGCACTTCAGTTGTGTCCTTGGATGCCCAGTGTCCTGCTGGTCCGCTCCGGCCAGGGCATCCCAGGTGTGCAGAGCAAGGTTTGGAAGAGAGAAACGTGAGGTGAAACCAGAAGCAAACACACAGACTTCTATGAGTGATGACCACTCTATCAGGAAAGGCCATCTGTGAGGAACGCGTGTGCAGTGTGTGGGGGTTCTTTCCACCAGCTCTTAAAATTTGCGTACTTTGTTTTCTGTATTCTTTTCTGTAAATCAATTCTGTCTTATCACGGACGGGTGTGGGGGGTGGAAATAATGTGATGAAGAATAATAAAATACATGTATTTAAAAAAAAAATTTGCGTACTTTAAAAAGTAATCAGGAAAAGGAAACTTGTACACCACACTGTGACAGATGACGGAGGGACCGAAAGTATCTGGAGCCCCTGGCGACGTCCAGCACCCCTGCAGCCTCGGCCGTCCACACCCGGCTCTCCGCGAGTCCTGCCGCCCCGTCCGCTCCTCCTCACTCCTCTGACCCCAGGCCTGTGCAGGGCACAGTCTCCTCTCCCCACACCTGGGGTAACTCTCTGCCCCCCGCCCCGCCCCGCCAGTGAGGAGGTGCCAAGTAACGACCCTGCAGCAAAGTGGGCAAGAGACCCCGCCTGGGAGGCAGCAGACGGGAAGCAGGCTGGGGCGGGGGGCAGACGGGAGCCACTGCTAATGAGTTTCTTCTGCGTGATGGAAATGTTCTAAAACTGATCGTGGTACAACTGTGAATGTACTAAAAACCATTGAATTGCACACTTTAAACGGGTGAGTTGTAAGGTATTGCAATAAAGTCATTATAAAAGTAATAGTCACAAATATAACCACTTATTGGACAAATGAAATATATACATCTTTGAGGCTGAGAAGGGTGAACAGGAGGGTGAGTAGGAGTTAAAATCCGGGCCAACTCCTGCCCATTAAGAACTTGTCCAGCATGTGGCGCAGGAGAGCCGCCGGCGCTCTCCCTCCAGCCTGAACCCCGTAGGTGCAGCTGGGCCCTGGCTGCAGGTGGGTCTGACACCCTAGGCCGGGGAATGAGCTCAGGGCGCCCAAGTAGGCGTCACTACAGGCTCTTAGCAACTGACCCATCAAAATTAACATTGGAACTTTAATTTTTCCTTTAGAAAATGTCCATTAAGAAAATTATCTGGGGCGGTGCCTGTGGCTCAAAGGAGTAGGGCACTGGCCCCATATACCGGAGGTGGTGGGTCCAAACCCTGCCCCAGTCAAAAACCGGAAAAAAAAAAAAAAGAAAGAAAGAAAATTATTTGGTGCTACTTCTCCAGTGAAAAATAAAAAGGTAAATTTGAAGAAGAAAAAGAAGCCACAGGAAAACAAAAAGAAAAAAAGAAAGAAAAACAGCTGAATATTTCATATTTCAGCTGAAGTCACCTCCTTCTTCAGCAGAACAAGAGCCAAGAGGTCGAGGATGGGTTGAGGCTGTGGCCCTGACAGCGGAGTGTGGAGTGTGTGTGTGTGGGGAGGGGGGAGCCTCAGGCCTCGCCATCTCTCCCTTCTTGATTTCGCTCCCCCTACCCCCCCTTGCTGTTCTGGCTCTCACATATTGACTTTGGGGCGAGAATCCTGCCTTTGATAGTCTCGGGGTGGGATCCCCGTGCTGCTGGTCCGTGTGCTCCTCTCCTAAGCCTTTTTCTTTCTGTTTGTTTCCTTTTAGTCCTGCTTGACCTTGAACTAATCCCCGTTTTTGCCTTTGCAGAAAGAAGGAGGCGCTGAAAAGCAGGAAGATGACTGTGGGTTTGTCCTGAGCTTGGAATGCTCAGGGCAGGGGCTGGCCAGGAGGCCCGGGGACCCTGAGGGAGCAACACTCCTGCTGCCTGGGCTCATGCTGATTCCTGCTGGCTCTTCCTTTCTTTTCATTTTTGGAGACAGTCTCACTCCTGTTGCCCTGGGTAGAGAGCCATGATGTCCTAGTTCACAGCAACCTCTTAGATGTTTAGCTCAGGCACAAACCTTCCAATCCCCCTGTGCTAAATCTCATCTCTACTTAACTCTAGAGGAGGTGCACAGCCTCCAAGGGGTTCCCACCCTCTGTCCCTCCTCGGAGGCTTCTTAGTGTGTTGCCATCTCCTCCTTCAGCTTCTTCTCCCACCTCCTAACAGGTGCTCTGTGTGCTTAGTGGACAGAGGTCTTGGCAGTGGCCTGGGCTGCTTTAACCAGGGACCCCTGTCTCCTGCTGGGCTTCCCCACAGCAGGCTGGGAGCACAGCAGCTGCGGGAAAGCTGCTGAGCTGAGTTTCTGTCTGCTGGAATGAAGACTAGAAAGTGAAAGGCCTGCCACCCCTCACCCCACAGAGCCACTCACTTCCCAGAGCAGCCAGTCAACCGGACCCTTTTCCAGACCCTTTTCTACTCACTGAGCAGTCTGCAGTCCTGTGATGACTTTACAGGGCTGCTCTGTCCTGTGTCTGCTTCGATGACTGTGTTATCATAAAGAAAAGATGTTTTATGAGCCTAGTTTATATCACCAGGACGGGATTTTAAAAAAACAACAAAAACAGGCTCTTCTGGATTCTGTCAGTCCCTTCCAGGACAGAGCTGGGCCCAAGCAGTCCTCGCATGTTGATAAACTCACTATGGCCACAAGTGCCTGTGAGGGAAATTGGGTGCGGCTTCCTCAGAGAGCAGAGAGGACAAACTCCAGAGCTGAGGCGGCAGTTTCGAGGAACAAAATTCCCCCAGAAATTCCCAAGAACCTTAAGTGTCTCTGCTGTCCTCTGGGGTCTGATCTGTGAGTTTGACCCCAGAGAACTTGGCTGGGGCCAGTCTAGCTTAGCCTGGTCCCTAGAACCAAAGGTGGTGCCAGCACACCGTGTGCAGGTGGCTGGAGACACTGACAGAGGATGCCCAGTAGGCAGGATGCCAACAAAACCGTCTCTCAAATACTGGGCAGAATTAAGAAGCCAGGGGCCAGCAGAGGCTGGACTCGGGGACAGACAGGGCATCCGTCATGGGCAGTTTCTCGGCTCCCAGGCACAGCTGGCTCAGGACTCAGGCACTGGCACTCACTGGCTGGCTCAGGACAGGTGACGCAGAGTCTGAAACAAGGGAATAGTGTGCACCTTGCACCCTCAGGGGATGGCAGGTGATGGCAAGTGTCTGGCATGTGGCACCTTGCAGCCCAAGATCCTGCCCACAGTATTCTACCCGGGCGGAAGGCAGCTATCTCACAGCCATGTGGCCTAGATGGGTCCAGGTAGGCCTCCGGTGCTCCTGCCCACGTAAGGAGGTCCTTTGGGAAGGAGGACGTTTGCAATGTCAGTGTGTGAAGCTAACTGGAACGAGGTCACCTCAGACCCCTTTTATCCCCTCCAGTCTGGCCAGGAATCTGGGCCTCCCTAAGTATCAGCCAGAGACAGCCTGGCTGTGCAACTTTCCGCAGCCTTTCATTACCTGGAAACATAGCAGCAGCTTGTAGCGCAGTGACAGAAACAAGTGACAAAAAGACTGAATGACATGACCGGAGATTCCGCTGTTTCTCTTCCTGGATGGATTCTATTGACAGCTCAGTCAACCCCCTGAAATCTACTCTAGCAATGAGAGCAGCATCAGCAGAGGAAGCTGGACGGCACAATCTCCCAAGGTCAGGAGCAGGTTCTCCGACCCTGGGCCTGCAGCAGTCCCAAGGGGCTGATAGAGATGTGCCCGACGGGGAAGCCAGGACCCTTGAGGTGAACGCCCCCGAGATACCTTGTCTGTGGCCAGACCAGAGCCCCTGCCACCTTCTTCCTTTAAATCCCATTTGAGAGGATTTTGTGTAAAAGTGTTAATAGGATGAATATAAAAATACACACAGAAGATGTCGAGTGATCCACGGATCAGCACGTGAGGTCGAGGTGTCCTGGCTGCAGAGTAGCAGAGAGCTAGAGGCCTCGGGCGACTCTGAGCTCCGATGATAGGACTAGGAAGAGAATGGAGATTTCTCAGGGAGCCAGGAGGGTGGGCCTGGAGGAGTCCCAGGAGGGTGGTGTGGCAGGGCAGAGCCACCAAAATGCAGGCATCAAAAGGGAACATGTTTCTTTTTCTAGAAAGCTATAATTACCTAGACACCCTTTTAAGCATTGTCTTATAAAACCTCCAGCTGGCAGCAAAACTGTTGTAATTTCAAAGCTTTAGCTGTCCTTGATGATGGGTGTCAAGGTTGGCAGGTGAAGGGAAGGATGACTTCCAGCCTCTGCAGCCTGGTGGGATAGCACCTCAGGCTCCCTTTGACAGGAGCCAAAATCAACCAGTGGAAATTCAAGCAGAAGGACCATGTCCGGGAGTGGGCGGGGCTTTTCTATCCCTTTGCGTCAGTTTCCCAAGGCTGCTGGAACCAAGTACCCCAAACCCCGCGGCTTAAGCCATAGAAGTTTATTGTCTGATGGTTCTGGAGGCCAAAGGTCCTGTATCAGGGTGTTGGAGGGCTGTGCTCCCTCTGAAGGGCTCCCGGCTGCTCTTGGTCTCCACCTCTCTGCAGGAGCCCCCCTCCCCTGCTGGAGCTTATTTCAGACTCAGAGTCCAGGGAGCCTGTGGCCTTGACTCACTTAACTCATGTGGTTTTGTTTTCTGGGATATTTATTATGTTTTAGAGCCAGTGTCTTTGGGATTAACATTCTGAACATTATGAACTATGCGTAATTGGTTTGTTTGAAGTGGATGTGGAGTTTTAAGAGTGAATTGATGCTGATCCTGTAATCATTCACCTCCTGGAAGGCAATGGTCTCACAGCCTCGCCCAGTGGCCACAGAAAACGCCACCTGGTGCGAACGTCCCCAGACAGCACGGGAGCAGGGTTGGGGTGCAGATGTGCAGAAACTCGCTTAAAGCTTGCACGCACGGTTCACTGCACCTTAAAAGGAACCGGTGTCTGTATGCAGGATAGCCTCAGCCTGGGATCAGGGGGAGAGAGACCCGAGCCCTGCACTGTGAGCAGGGACGTGGCCCCGGGTGAGTGCCCCAGTGCAGTGCAGCCATATGCGCCTGTGGCCTGCAGTGTAAGGTGCCGGGTTGGAAACCACATCTGCCCTGAACACTCTGTGAAACTGGGATGTGTAAATACAGGGCTCCTGTGAGGACCACCAACTCTGGGGTCCCAAGGGCATTGGAGCAAGGGTCTCCCCCCTTCACCTGCCATCTTTGGGGACCTCCATCTGGCACACTTCCTCTTAATGCTGTTTCTCTCCTCTTCACAACGTGCCCCAATTCCCCTGGGGCAATCTGAATCCCATTCCTCCCAGGGGCCAGCAGGGGACAGTGTCCCCAAGTTCATGTGTGGCTGACTGCATCCTCTCTGTGCTGTGTGCACTGTGAAAGGCACCTCTATTCCATCCAAGGTGCGCGGAAGGGGGGACTGTAACTACTTGAAGGAGCAATTGAGACCCTGGACACTGGAGCATTGTGGGGCAGGGAAAGGTGCTCTGGGGGTAGAGTGGGCAGGGGAAAGGTACTCTGTGGGCACAGGTCCCTGGCCTCCTCTTGTGTGGAAGCTACCAGTGGTTCTGTGTTCAGGGCTGGGATAGGCCAGGGAGGGCCTTAGGGTTCAAGTCCCCTGCTCCACAGTTTCTCCTATCTGCCCAGAAACAGTGAGACTAAACGTACAGATCTAGGCTCCATCCTTAGACAAGACACCTGCATTCCCTTCTGGGGCAAGAGCTCTGTGCTGAGACTGGGAGGAAGAGGCTGATCCACCCTCACGACCCCTTCTCCCTCCCCCCGAGATCTCTCAGCACTAGCCGAGAAACACCCCCTCAGCAAGCCATGGGCTCCTGGTGGTACCTGGCTCACTGGAATACAGGTATGTCCTGTAGGAGCCAGGAAGCCACAGGAGAATCTTCTGAGCCTGGCTGCAGGGAAGCAGGACTGGCCAAGAAAGGGTCAATTACCTTATGCACAGGGCGACCCTTTTCAGTATCACCGGCACTGGCAGTGTTCTCAGACCCTCTGTGAGGTGATGGGCAAGACCAGCTCCAGGGAGAGAAAGCCAGCCCAGGCCTACTAGGAGAAGCCAGGCTCTGGCCGAAGCCTGCATCCCCTTATAGTGAGTAGGAAGTCTGCTAATACAAAGAACTATGTGCTGGTAGGAGTAAACGGCTATGGATCTCCTTGGTCAAGTCCCTGCTGAATGGGGAAGGGGGAGAATCTGCCTTCTTGTTGTGCCTCTTCTCCACTAATGTCGGTGTGTTTTCTGGTCACAGTCTGTCACTCATTTAGCTTTGACAGCCTGCTTGGGAAACTCAGATCCTGTCTTGTGCAAATCCACGTAGGAACTGATGAGTTAGGAATAAACTGAGCCCTAGATGAAATAAGGGCCAGGCTTAGGTTCAGAATCTTGGAGCAAGAGAGACACCCTGGATAAGCCAAGACTCACACTTGGATAAGCCAAGAAAACTCCATGGGGACTTTTTCTTTCTTTTTTTTGTAGACTCTGTCTCACTTTATCACCCTTGGTAAAGTGCCATGGTGTCACACAGCTCACAGCAACCTCCAACTCTTGGGATTAGGTGATTCTCTTGCCTCAGCCTCCCAAGTAGCTGGGACTACAGGCACCTGCCACAACACCTGGCTATTTTTTTATTTTTATTTTATTTTATTTTTTGAGACAGAGCCTCAAGCTGTCACCCTGGATAGAGTACTGTGACATCACAGCTCACAGCAACCTCCATGGGGACTTTTCATGGTTGAACTTGGAAATGCTTTGCAAGAGTGATGGGTGGAACCCACCTGCCAGAATTTCTTGAGTAGGGGTGGGAAAGAGGGTCATTGTTAAAAATGTAGATTCCTGGCTCGGCGCCTGTGGCTCAACAGGCTAAAGCGCCAGTCACGTACACCTGAGCTGGTGGTTCGAATCCAGCCCGGGCTGCCAAACAACATGACAGCTACAACCAAAAAATGGCTGGACGTTGTGGCAGGCGCCTATAGTCCCAGCTACTTGGGAGGTGGAGGCAGGAGACTCGCTTGAGCCTAGGAATTGGAGGTTGCTGTGAGCTGTGATGCCACAGCACTCTATCCAGGGTGACAGCTTGAGGCTCTGTCTCAAAAAAAAAAAAATGTAGATTCCTTGGCCAATGAGCACATGAAAAAGTGCTCAACAATATTAGCCTTCAAGGAAAACAAGCCAAACCACAACAAGATCCCACTTCCCACCCACTTGGGTGGCTACAATCACAGAGTCGGGTGAACAAGTGCTGGCGAGGATGTGGAGAAATGGGAAGCTCATCACTGCCAGTGGGAAGGTACAGTGGTACAGCTGCTGTGGAAAACAGGCTGGCAGCTCCTGAAACAGTTAAACGTGGAGTTACCACACTGCCCAGCAAGGCCACTCCTAGGGATGTACCCAAGGGACATGAAACATGTGTTTCTGCCCCCAAATGGGGAATTATTCATTATAGCCAAATGGTGGAAACAAACCAGTATCTATCAACAGACAAGGAAACTAGCAAGACCTACTGTATCTACACCATGGAATGTCACTTGGCCATGAGAACGGCTGAAGCACTGACACCTGCTATAACATTAACAGACCTTTAAAACATCGTTAAGCTTGGCTCAGCACCTGTGGCTCAAGTGGCTAAGACGCCAGTCACATACACCTGAGCTGGCGGGTTCGAATCCAGCCTGGGCCTGCCAAACAACAATAATAGCTGCAACAAAAAATAGCAGGATGTTGTGGCGGGTGCCTGTTGTCCCAGCTACTTGGGAGGTGGAGGCAGGAGAATCGCTTGAGCCCAGGAGTTGGAGGTTGCTGTGAGCAGTGATGCCACTGCACTCTATCCAGGGCAACTGCTTGAGACTCTGTCTCAAAACAAATAAATAAATAAATCATGAAGCTGAAGAAGCCAGATGCAAAAGGCCACATCTTGTATGACACATTTGCATAGAAATACAGAGTAGGGAAATCTAGAGAGTCACAAAATGAGTTGTTTTCTGCTTGGGAATGATGTGGGGAGGGATGGAGGAAACAGGTGCGGGGTTTCCAGCTAACAGGTGCGGGGTTTCCAGGAGGTTATCAGAAAGGTCAAACATGGATTGTGGTGACAGTTGTACATATCTGTAAATATACAAAAAAAATTGAATTTTGCACTTGAAAATCACAAATTCCTTGGTTTCTTCTCAAAACTATTTACACAAAAGCCTGAAGGAAACAGACCAGGTGTGGTGTTTTCTGGGAAAGGCAGCAAACTGCAGCTGGGGAGTCAGGAGTCTCCTCACCTCCCGCTCAGTGGCCCTTTGCCTTTTGTGTTCAGTCACTAGAAGTTCTGCTCTATCTTTTCAATACGAATGTTTCTTTTGGGCTTGGCACCTGAAGAACAGTGGTTACAGCACCGGCCACATACACCCAGGCTGGCGGGTTTAAACCCATCTTGGGCCTGCTAAACATCAATGACAACTGCAAAAAAAAACCCCTAATAACTGGGCATTGTGGCAGGTGCCTGTAGTCCCAGCTACTTGGGAGGCTAAGGCAAGAGAATTGCTTAAGCCCAAGAGTCTGAGGTTGCCGTGAGCTGTGACGCCATGGTACTCTACCGAGGGTGACATAGTGAGATTGTCTAAAAAAAAAAAAAAGAGGAAGAAGAATGTTGCTTTTGCTAAGAAGAAAAAAAAAAAACAAATGTGGGAAAAATATGATGATGATGTCCAAGTTCATTCTCCCAGAGATGCTTCCCTGTCCTAGAGGGCACATCCAGGGCACATGCCATTGACTCAGCACGCAGGAGGCACATGGCTGTACCCACGCTGCAAGAATGCTGGCCGTGCGTGCCTGTTGGGACGCTGAGTGCCAAGGACACAGCACCCTCCTGTACCCGCAGACTGGACCCTGAACCTCACCCAGTTCTGCTGGGGTGCAACTGGGATCCACTCTCACTGTTGTTGAGTATCTAATATGTGACATATTAAAATAAACAGTCTGTGCCAGTTTGAGGATCAAGGTCCCGTGAATAGACCTTGATTCTTTTCTTTTCTCTCTTCGCATTAGAGAAAAGGCAATGGAATTAACGTAGCAATAGAAAGTGTGACCAGGCAGAAGGCTGCAAACTTTTCCTCTCAGTGTGGCCAATTCACGCCGTGAACAGGAAACCTTAGGGTCTGCAAGGTGGGTTAGCCTCTCTCTACAACCTGCTGTCTACTCTCTTACTGCGTTTCCACCCTCGTATCTGGCATGAACTTGTTTCAATACTTCTTTTTAGGGTCTTCTAAATATCGACCACCCACAAAATCCTGAAAATTTCTCTTTTGCATGTGTGTGTTCATAATAGAAATAGATGGTCCAAGAATTTTGCTTTCCAAGCATTCTGCACAGCCAAATGTCACTGCCTGTCTGTTGGCCAGGGCAGGGCAGGAGTAGTGGCAGCAGCTGATGTAGAAGAGGCCCGGAGGATTTGCCCAGGTAGCCCTCACCAGCTCATCAAACCCAGATACCTGTGCCCAGGACTAACATCACGCTGTCGTTACCACTATTGGGGAAAAATCTTCTGGGATGCAAGCTCATTTTTTTTTAAAGAGAAAAATGATTGAAAAAAAATTTAAGATGACTGAGTTCATGAAAAATTTGAATAAAAACATCTTAATAATCGTGCCATTATTTAATTGTTTTTAAGCGCAACCACCCAAAAGCCCTTCCTGATAAAGTAATTCGAAAGAGCACATCCTAGGGCTGAACCAATGAGCAGGTGAGAACATTTCTAACTGGTAGTCACGCTGGGCATGTGGCTGGCTGCCTTAGCACAGGCAATCTCCGAGTCCAGCTCTCAGACCCACGGACTCTAAACATCGAAGGTCTTACTCACCGTCCTGCCGAGTTTGGGATCCATTGGGCTGGAGTTCTGGAGCCTCTAGCAACTGTCTAACTTCCAAAAACCTGTGGCAAGAAATCTCATCAAGGGTCAGACCCAGCAACATTAAGCATCTGCTGTGCCCCAGCCCACCCTGGGCCCGGAAGGAAGATGAGCCGAGACAGTGGGTCTATTCACACAGGAAACAAAGATGCTTCAGAGACAATCATTCAGTTTGTGAAGGAAGAAACAGGGCATGCAGATAAGGGATGAGGTAGTGGCCTGAAAGTCATCTGATGTCACTGAAGGCCAGAAGCTGGCCTGGCTTGGCTGCAACTCCCTGGACACTTCACGGTGCTCGTGTGCAGATGTCACCACTGAGAGGAAGCTGGCGGAGAAGGCACGGCTCACCTCGGGCCACAGGCCCCCACATAGGCTGTCACCCCGGCTCTTGTGAGGGACATCACGGATGGGGTGTTGGCTTCTTGGGGCTGCTGGAATGAAGTACCTCAAACTGGGAAGCTTAAACAACAGAGATTTATTGTCTTGCAGACTAGAAGTTTGAGATCAAGCGGTCCCAGGCCTGGTTCCTTCTGAGGCTCAGGCCTCTCTCCCAGCTTTGGTGGTTGCTGGTCATCTTCGGCCTTCCTTGGCGTGTGGAAACATCCCCATGTCCTCTGCGTCCACCTCCACATGGCGTCCTCCCTGCCTGTGTGTGTCTGTGTCTAGATTTCCCCTCTTGGAAGGACACAGGCCTGCCGGATTAGGCACTCAATTCCCATAGGACTATATCCTTATTTAAGTGATCACGTATGCAGCGACCTTATCTCCAAATAAGGCAGCATTCTGACGTCCTAAGGTTAAGGTTATCAACACAAGAATTTTGGTGGTGGGGGTGGGAGACATGTTTCAACCTGTAACAGGCTGTGAGCCTCCTAGTCACTTAGAGAGCTTTCAAAGCACAGCTGGACAGAAATCTGCGTCCCTGGATGTGAGTTCCAGCACGGTGTTCCGGCAAATCCTCCCTGGGGGACACTGACCTTCCTCCTGTCAGCCTGCCCAGGGACCCCAGCAGCAAAGTCAGACCTTCTGCAGGGCAATGCCCGAGTCTCTGTCTACTGCAGCCTCTGGGGGGATTTTGAGTGCAGCCAGGACTGGAAATCTGTTACAGTGCAACTTGTTCTTCTTATGGGTAGGGAAGAACCTATAGTGGGGCTTATCCCACTTCCCATGCACCCCAGCATTCCAGCTGGGACTTGGGCTTTTGAACATGGCCCCGAGTGTCCTGGGGAGAGAAGGGTGCCAGGGCATGGGTCAGAGACTTGTGATAAGGAGGCTGGAGGCTCTTCTGTGGTGCCTTGGGCTCCAGTGGGGAGATGGCGTCAGGCCTGAGGGTGCAACCGTGAAGCCAGTCCCTCACCTGTATAAGGCATACAGGTGCCACAGCCTGCAGGAAACAGCTGTACCAGGTTGCACTGTGAGCCCAGAAACAGTCCACAGGGGCTTTTTTTTTTTTTGAGACAGAGCCTCAAGCTTTCACCCTGAATAGAGTGCTTTGGCATCACAGCTCACAGCAACCTCCAATTCCTGGGCTCAAGCGAGTCTCCTGCCTCTGCCTCCCAAGTAGCTGGGACTACAGGCGCCCGCCACAAAGCCCGGCCATTTTTTGGTTGCAGCTGTCATTGTTTGGCGGGCCCAGGCTGCATACGAACCCGCCAGCTCAGGTGTACGTGGCTGGCGCCTTAGCCCGTTGAGCCACAGGCGCCGAGCAGGGGCATTTTGATTGCAAAATAGTGCAGTGGTGAAGGACAACTGAGTGCCAACTGATTAGCTTTGCTTGCTAAAGCTTCAGGACAGATGGTGAAAATATTTTCTGAAAAAGAGGTAAACAGTGTGTTCTGAGTCTTTCTTACACCTTTCACATATTCTTTTTAAAAAGTATTTGTCAAATAAAGGCTGTGTATGCTCAAGTTGTAAAAAGTGATAATTTGATAACTACATATGATTATTACAATCAAATCAATTAACACATCTTCATCACCTGTGCTATACATTAAATTCCAAGAACTTGTAACGGAAAGTTTGTGTGCTTTGATGAACATCTCATCTCCCACCGCCACCTCCAAACAGACTTTAGCAATCACTGTTCTGCTGTCTATGTGAGTTTGACATTAGATCGCAGATATGAGTGAGATTTAATGGTATCTTTCTGCATCTAGCTCAATTTCACTTAACATATTGTCCTCCACAATCACCTCCGATCTCTCCAATGACAGGATTTCCCTCTTTATGTGGCTGAATAATATTTTATTGTGTGTACATGCTACATTTTTTTGAGACAGAGCCTCAAACCCGTGACATCTTAAGAAATTCTCTTGCCTCAGCTTCCCAAGTAGCTGGGACTACAGGTGCCCACCACAATACCTGGCTATATTTTGTTGTATTTGTCATTGTTGTTTAGCAGGCCCAGGCCAGGTTCGAACCCTCTAGCCTCAGTGTGTATGGCTGGCGTCCTACCCAATGATCTATGGGCGCCACCCCATGCTACATTTTCTTTATCCATTCAATCATTGACAGTGTTTCCATATCTTAGCTATTGTGAATACTGCTACAGTGAACATGGGGTACAGATATTTCTTCAGCATACTGATTTCATTTTCTTTGGATATATACCCAGAAGTGGCATTGCTGAATCATATGATAGAGCTCTATTTTTTAGTTTTTTGAGGTAGCTCCATACATTTTTCCATAAGGGCTGCACTAATTTACATTTCCACCAATAGCAAGCAAGAGTTCCCTTTTCTCCACATCCTTACTAAAACTTATCTCTTATCTCTTTGATCATTGCCATCATGGTTTGATTTTGCATTTCTCTGATAATCAGAAATGTTGAGTACCTTTTCACATATTTGTTGGCCTTTTCTATATCTTCTTTGGAAAAATGCCTGTTCAAGTCCTTTACCTATTTTTCAATTGGGTTATTTGACTTTTTGCTATTGAGTTGAGTTCCTTAAATATTTTGGATATTAACTCCTTACCAGAGGGTATGTGATTTTCAAATATTTTCTATTCCATAGGTTGTTTTGACATTTTGTTGATTGTTTCCTTTGCAGGAAAGTTTTAGTTTGGTGAGGTCTCAATTGTTTATTTTTGCTTTTGTTGCCTGTGCTTTTGAGATATCCAAAAATCACTAAGACCAATGTCATGGAGCTTTCCCCCTGTGTTTGCTTCTAGAAGTTTTACCATTTCAGATCTTATATTTATGTAATTCATTTTGAGTTGATTTTTGTATATGGTGTGAGCTAGGGGTCCAATTTCATTCTTTTCCATGTGAATATTCAGTTTTCTAAACACCATTATTAAAGACATTGTCCTTTCCCATTGTTTGTTCTTGGAAATTTTGTTGAAAATCAGTTGACTATAAACTGTGGATTTACTTCTGGGATCTCTCTTCTGTTTCATGAGTCTAAATGTCTGTTTTTATGCCAGTACCATATCATTTTGATTAATATAGCTTTGTTGTATATTTTGAAATCAGGTAGTGTGATGCCTCCAGATTTGTAAATCTTTTTCCAGATTGATTTCTCTATTCAGGTCTTTCATGTTCCATATAAATTTTAGGATTTTTTTTCTATTTCTGTGGAAAATGCCATTGGAATTTTGACAGGAATTGCATTAAATCTATAGATCATTTTGGGTAGTATGGGCAGTATAACAATATTAATTCTTCCAATCCATGAACATGGGATAGATTTCCATTTATTTATATCTTCAACTACATTCATCAAAAGTACATAATATTTTTATACATGGAATCATTTTGCATACAGGTTTTTTTTACCTTGTTAAATTTATTCCTGAGTATTTTATTATTTTAATGCTAGTATAAATGGAATCATTTTTCTACTTTTGGGGGGATAGTTTTTAGGGTATGGAAATGCAACTGAATGTTGTATGTTGGACTTTATATCCTGCAACTTTACTGAATTTGGTTATTCTAAGAGTTTCTTGGTAGATTTTTTATAGTTTTCTATACATAAAATAATGTCATCTGCTAACAGAGACAATTTGCTAACAGAGACAATTTTACTTCTTCCTTTCCTAATTTGGATTTTTTTTTTTTTTTTTTTTTTTTGAGACAGAGCCTCAAGCTGTTGCCCTGGGTAGAGTGCCGTGGCATCACAATTCACAGCAACCTCCAACTCCTGGGCTCAAGCGATTCTCCTGCCTCTGCCTCCCAAGTATCTGGGACTACAGGCGCCTGCCACAATGCCCGGCTATTTTTTGGTTGCAACCGTCATTGTTGTTTGGCGGGTCCAGGCTGGATTTGAACCAGCTTAGGTATATGTGGCTGGCGCCTTAGCAGCTTGAGCCACAGGCGCTGAGCTCCTTTTGTTTCTTAAAATTCTTTTCTATTTGTTTTTCTTGGGACATATGTCTTGGTAGAACTGTGGTATAATAGGAGAGCTTAAAAGTGGAATTCCAATTTGGGAAAAGCTAACTATTATCCTCTAATATCTGTTCTCCCTTTCTTACACAGGATCTTTAGCTGGGCACATTCTTATCCTCTCCTAAAGTGGGGTGGCCAGGTGACTGCTGTCTGGACAGCAAGAGACAAGACTTTAAATTCTGGATTGTGTCCTTAAAAGAAAGGACTATGCTTTGCCCTCCCTAACCTCCTTCCCACTGGCTGCTTCAGCAGGAGCTGGTGCAGATATCATGGCCCATGGGATGAACCTGAGGGCAGAAGAGCTGCATAGTAGAAGCAGCCTGGGCCCCAAATGATGAAAGTGATAGAGGAGCCGCTACACCAGCTCTGCACTTCCTACACAGACTCAGACTTCTGTGAACAGGACAAACACGTAACCTCATTCTGTGGAGGCCATTGTCATTTGGTTACAGCAGCTTAGCCTATGCCTATAGTCTCAAAATTAATAATACTGTGTCATTTAAGGATCCTGAACATTTCCAGCATGACTTTTTCTAACCCAGATACCGTAAAAGTGACAAGAACAGAATGTACATGGACATGGAAAGCTAAATGTTCTTTCGGGTTAGAATAGCTCACTGAGACCAGATGTAGTGGTTCACACCTTTAATCCTAGCACTTTGGGAGGCTGAGGTTGGAGGATCGCTTGAGGCCAGGAGTTCAAGGTTGCAGTGAGCTACGATAGCACCACTGCACTCCAGCCTGAGTAAAGGAGATACAGCCTCTTAAAAAAAAGGGGGGGGGGAGCATTCTATTGGGCTCATTCTCTTTAGCTAAGGAGTGCAGCATGGTAAGTTCTGCCTTTTCTAAATCAGACAAGGTCATGGTGTTTTTCTCAGAGAACAGTGAACACAGCAGGGCAGGATGGGCTTCTGATTTGGCAGTAAGGGGAAGGCTCCCGTGTGCAGAGTGCTCTTCCTGGAACTGGTCGCCCGATGAATGCCATTTCATTAGTGTCCAATAAAGCAAGCTTTAATTCCTAGCTAGAAACAAGAGCTAAGTGCAAAGATCCCTTGAGAGAAATACCACAAAGTCTTGGGTCACAAAAGTGTGAGAAATTATTGGTATTAGCGTTATTTAATCTTTGATAAGCCAACTAAGAACATTCAGTGGGGAAAAGATTCCCTATTTAAGAAATAGTGCTGGGTGAACTGGCTAGTGACCTGTAGAAGACTGAAACTGGAATTACACCTTTCACCATTATCTAAAGAGTAAAGATTCACCATCGCTGTGTTAAAGATTTAAACTTAAGACATGAAACTATAAAAATACTAGAAGAAAGTGCAGGGAAAACTTGAAGAAATAGACCTAGGAGAATATTTTATGAGGAGGACCCCCTGGGCAATTGAAGCAACACAGAAATACATTACTGGGACCTGATCAAACTAAAAAGCTTCTGCACAGCCAAGAACACAGTAAGTAAAGCAAGCAGACAGCCCTCAGAATGGGAGAAGTTATTTGCAGGTTATGTCTCTGACAAAGGTTTAATAACCAGAATCCACAGAGAACTCAAACGTATTAGCAAGGAAAGAACAAGTGATCCTATCTCAAGGTGGGCAAGGAACCTGAGGAGAAACTTCTCTGAAGAAGACAGGCACACGGCCTATGGACACATGGAAAAATGCTCATAATCTTTAATCATCAGAGAAATGCAAATCAAAACTACTTTGAGATATCATCTAACCCCAATAAGATTAGCCCACATGACAAAATCCCAAAACCAGAGATGTTGGCGTGGATGTGGAAAAAAACAAACACTTCTACACTGGTGGGAATGCAAACTAATATGTTCCTTTTGGAAGGATGTTTGGAGATCACTTAGGGATCTAAAAATAGACCTGCCATTTGATCTTTCAATTCCTCTACTAGGTGTATGCCCAGAAGACCAAAAATCACATTATAACAAAGACATCTGTACCAGAATGTTTATTGCAGCCCAATTCATAATTGCTAAGTTGTGGAAGAAGCCCAAGTGTCCATTGACCCACAAATGGATTAATAAATTGTGGTATATGCACACCATGGAATATTATGCAGCCTTAAAAAAGATGGAGACTTTACCTCTTTCATGTTTACATGGATGGAGCTGGAACATATTCTTCTTAGCAAAGTATCTCAAGAATGGAAGAAAAAGTATCCAATGTACTCAGCCCTACTATGAAAGCAATTTATAGCTTTCATATGAAAACCATAACCCAAATATAGCCCAAGAAGAAGGGGAAAGAGGAGAGGGAGGCGGGGGAGAGGATAGGTGGAGGAAGGGTAATTGGTGGGACCACATCTATGGTGCATTTTACAAGGGTACATGTTAAATTTATTAAGTGTAGAATATAAATGTCTTAACAAAATAACTAAGAAAATGCAGTGAAGGCTGTGTTAATCAGGTTTTTTTTTTTTTGTAGAGACAGATTCTCACTTTATTGCCCTCGGTAGAGTGCCATGGCATCACACAGCTCACAGCAACCTCCAACTCCTGGGCTTAGGCGATTCTCTTGCCTCAGCCTCCCGAGCAGCTGGGACTACAGGCGCCCGCCACAACGCCCGGCTATTTTTCTGTTTTTGCAGTTTGGCCGAGGCTGGGTTTGAACCTGCCACCTTCGGTATATGGGGCTGGTGCCCTAGTCAATGAGTCACAGGCACTGCCCTTTTAATCAGTTTTTGATGAAAATATTTAAAATGGTATATAAAACCAGCATATTGTAAAAAAAAAAGAGAGAGAGGTTCTCTTGCCTCAGCCTCCCAAGTAGGTGGGAGTATAGGCGCCTGCCACAACGCCCAGCTATTTTTAAAGACAGGGTCTCACACTTGCTCAGGCTAGTCTTGAACCTGTGAGCTCAGGCAATCCACCCACCTTGACCTCCCAAGTGCTAGGATTATAGGCGTGAGCCACCATGCCCTGCCAAAGTTGGATTTTGCTATGGGATTTCATGCATAATGACATTTTTGAAGCCTTTCAAAGAGGTTACTACCGGTATCACAAAGTACAAGGAGCATCACCCGGGTTTCTATGGTGCTGGCAGCTTATGTGCTTTTCAGCTACTGTCTTTCTTACAAGGAACTCAAACATGGGTGGCTACACAAGTACCACTGAAAAGGGGGGTGGGAAGGGGTGTACTCTACACTCCTGACCTTGACGTCCTTGGCCTGGCACCTTCTGTGAGGAACTTGACCATTACTGAATCCTTTCATATCCTAGTGAGAATTAACCTCCAAATAAAAGATGACTGGTTAAAAAAAAAAAAAAGAATTATTACTTGCTTTCTAAAATTCTTCTTTTTTTTCTTCCTATATCTTTTATATTCTTGTTTAATTCAGCCTTACATGGTCCATCTGAAATGACCCTTTTCAATGGTATTTCTTTTCTGTTTAAAATAACTGTGGATTTAAAAAAAAAAAAAAAAAAGGGCTCGGCGCCTGTGGCTCAATGGGCTAAGGCACCAGCCACGTACACCTGAGCTGGTGGGTTCGAATCCAGCCCGGACTCACCAAACAACAATGGTGGCTGCAACTAAAAAATGGCTGGGCGTTGTGGCGGGCGCCTGTAGTCCCAGCTACTTGGGAGGCGGAGGCAGGAGACTCGCTTGAGCCCAGGAATCGGAGGTTGCTGTGAGCTGTGATGCCACGGCACTCTACCCAGGGTGACAGCTTGCGGCTCTGTCTAAAAAAAAAAAAAAAAAAAAAAAAGGCTGGTCTGAGTGCCGTTGTGTTTACAACTAATTGATCACAACCAGTTACAGATTCCTTTGTTCCTTCTCCACTCCCACTGCTTCACTTGACTAGCCTAAAAAAAGAAAATAAAATTTTAGTGTGGTGCCTGTGGCTCAAAGGAGTAGGGCACCGGCCCCATATACTGGAGGTGGTGGGTTCAAATCCAGTCCCGGCCCCCCAAAAAAAATTCTGTTTGTTTTGGGTGGCACTTGTGGCTCAACGAAGTAGTGTGCCGGCCCCATATGCCAGAGGTGGCAGGTTCAAACCCAGCCCTGGCCAAAAAAAAGAAAAAAGAAAATTAACCCTTCAAAAAAAATTAAAAAAAAAATATCTGTGAATAATACATTGATAGCAACCAATAAGCACATCTAGTGTCTAGATCTTAGTTTGTAGAGATTATATCTCATTAGAAAGAACTAGGGCTCTTTGGAGAAGTAGATGATTATAGGTTGTTTGTGCCACAGAATACGAAAGTATAGTAAGTCCTCACTTAATATCATTGATAGGTTCTTGGAAACTGTAACTAAGTGAAATGAAGTATTGTGAAACCAATTTTTTTCTTATCAATGTTATAACAAAACAACATTGAACAAAATGATGTTATTTAAGGATCTGCTATATATCATTTTGTTTAAAATCAGTTTTTAAGAACCTTTTGATGATGTTGAAGACTTAATATACTCAAAGACTGATGTGGTCATGCCAGAAAGAAGCCAGAAGCCAACTTGAAAAGGCTCCTGTTTGCTAAATACGGGATAATTTTTAGTATCAAGATGAATAATAACTGGAACAGATTGTAACACATTAAATAAATAATGGATTCAAACCAACACTACTCAAAAATATTAAGGGGCAGGGAGGAAGAGAAGGGAAAGTTGTTTGCAAAATGATGTCAACTAATTAATGTAGGATTGCTAGAAAAGTTTTTTTTTTTTTTGCAGTTTTTGGCCAGGGCTGGGTTTGAATCCACCACCTCTGGCATATGGGGCCAGCACCTTGCTCCTTTGAGCCACAGGGGCTGCCCTAGAAAAGCATTTTGCAATCACCATTGTAATAACTGATTCAGCCAAGAATCATCAATAGATGCAAAATCACTGAGTGAAATGTAGTTAGGGAAGAATATAGTTACATAGTCTCAAAGTACTACTAGTTAAAATCATGAGTCACAAAGAGGAAAAGGTATCTTTATAAAGAGAGGTGTGGTGGGCACCACTTGAACCAAATTATCAAATTTAACATCATTAATAATGAGAAAAATTTGTCATCATGTGCCCTCCCATGTGATGCACTAAGGACACAGATTGCACATGAAGTATTCCTGCCAAAAAAAAAAAAAAAATTCTAATCATTAGGAAATAATCAGACAAACCAAATTCAAATTCAAGCACATTATGCAAAACATTTGACCCGGACACTTCAAAACTGCTAATGTTATGAAAGGTAAAAAATGTGCAGGGATACTCTTTTTTTTTTTTAGACAGAGTCTCACTATGTCACCCTTGGTAGAGTGCCATGGCTTGACAGCTCACAACAACCTCAAACTCTTGGGCTTAGGTGATTCTCTTGCCTCAGCCTCCCAAGTAGCTGGGACTACAGGTGCCCACCACAACGCCCGGCTAGTTTTTGGTTGTAGTTGTCGTTGTTTGGCAAGCCCGGGCTGGGTTCAAATCCACCAACTCCAGTGTATGTGGCTGGCACCCTAGTCACTGAGCTACAGGTGCCAAGCCCAGGGATACTCTTTAAAAGAAAGGAAGGAAATATGACAACTAAATATGTGATCTTTAATCGGACCTTGGATTAAAAAATATAAAAGACACTTGTTATTAGTTATTATTGTTCTTATTGTTATAAGAAATACGAATATGGAAAGCACATAATAGTATAGCATCAATGTTCAATTTCCTGAGTGTGATAATATTCCTAAGTGTGATAAATGTATTACAGTTATGTAGAAGAATGTATTTTTTCTTTGAAAAAATATGTTTGAAGTATGTATGGGTGAAATGTCAAGGCATCTGAAACTTATGTTTTTTATTGAATTGTAAACACATAGAGCATGTATACATTAATGCATTTATGGGGTACAATGTGCTGATTTCATATAGAATTAGGAACACTTACATCACACTGGTTAATATATACCTCATCTCGTTTACTTATTATGTCAAGACAGTTATACTCTATACTAACAGATCTGACATGTACCCTTGCTGAAACTTATGTTGACGTCTCTCAGATCTCTCACAAAAAACCATGTAGATGTGTGCATTTACACAAAATCAGAAACACATTTATATAGAAAGAAAACAAATGCGGCAAAATATTAACAATTGGTTAATCTAGGTAAAGGGTATGTGTTCATTGTAATATTTTTACCACTTTTCTATAGGGTGATAACTTTTCAAAATAAAAAGTAGAAAAAAAAACATGCAAACAATAAACAAATTTAAAAAGATGCTGACCCAAAGTTAAAATGCTAAAGAGGCAAAGTTGCAATGTCAAAGTTAGAAGTAGAGTAAGGACAGAAAGTCCAGCTCTATGACTTCTCATGGCCCTATTCCTATAAAACCGCTCCGTAGCCTGAGAACATTCTATCATATGCCACATACTCTTCAAATTAAAAACTAAACACACTTCCCTAATGTTAGAGTCATAAGCTCCTTCTTGTCACAAGAAAAAGAAATATGAGAAATTCTAACACCCAATAGCTTAAACTGCTTCATGTCTTCTTTCTTGCAGACATGGTTTCCAGATCCTTCTTGTTGAAGGGCTGACGGAACTTTATTTTCTTTGGCTATAGGTTCATTATAGGGATAACACAGTCCCCCCAGTCTGAAAGGAAAGCTAGTGGCAGCTCCTGTAGTCATTTTAAAATGCATTTTTGGGTTCGGCAGTGTGGCTCAAGCAGCTAAGGCGCCAGCCACATACACCTAAGCTGGCGGGTTCGAACCCAGCCCGGGCCGCCAAACGATGGCTGCAACCAAAAAACGGCTGGGTGTTGTGGTGGGCGCCTGTAGTCCCAGCTACTTGGGAGGTGGCGGCAGGAGACTCGCTTGAGCCTAGGAGTTGGAGGTTGCTGTAAGCTGTGATGCCACAGCACTCTATCCAGAGTGACAGTTTGAGGCTCTGTCTCAAAAAAATAAATAAAATAAAATAAAATAACATGCATTTTTGAAAGTCAGAGGCAAAAATTCTTATCTGGTTTGCAATGCATACTCCTCTAATATTTATGTGAACCTTCTTTTTCCTGGGGGATATTCTGCATTCATCCCTCTTTCCTCCCTCTTGGTTTTCTTCTATCCTAGGGACTTTGCCAAATGCCACTGTTGGTTCTCTATGTGTGACGCACATGACCGTGTGTACTCTTTCCTCCTCCCTTTATTCATTATTTATTCTTCCATGATAATTACTTACTTAAGTAGGTCACTTTATTTTAAATGATAGTTTTCCAAACGGTAAGCATTTGCATGTAAAAGAGAGGAAAAGATGAAGAAGAGACACAAAATATTACATATACCACAGAAAGCTGGATTAGGAGAAAAAGATAAACACAGGCCTTGAATTTCTTCTTTTTTAAGTTTATTTTCTATTGGATGTACAAGGGCATATACATGATGTTCTGAGGTACACACACAGTCAAATAAATTTATATATCTATCACCTTTCATAGTTACGTGTGTGGGAGGTAATCTCTTCTTGTACCTCTATCATCATCTGCCTTTTTCTATTTTAGGAGTTATCATGACCTCGTGTTTTCTTTTGTTTTTTTTTGTTTTTTATATATTGTGAAATGTTTATTTCTAATTACAAATAAATGAAATTTTGTCTTGAAGCATGGTGTAGCATGGGTAACATTCTTAATATAACAACAGTAAACTACATTGCTACATTTTGTGACAGTATGCGTAAAAAGCCAATGTCACTGCGAAGGTTGAGATTGCTTCTTTCTCACCAGACCAGAAATTCTCGGGGCAGTTTTTGCAAGAGCACAACGAAGATCATCTTCCACATCAAGTATACTTCTGTATTTAGACTTGATAACCAATAAGCTGGAAAACCCTGTTTCACAAAGATACATTGTTGGAAATGGAAGAAGAAGGCGCAACAGTCTCAGACAGAATAGGATATGACTGCAAACACTTGATCCAAAATTTTGTAACTGGCATTGTAGAGAAATCAGTTCTTGCTGCATCGCTGTTAATAACTTCAATGGACTCATCCCGTGCTGTCTCAGGAACATCTTCAACTTTGTGAATGGGCTTCTGGCAAGTGCAAATGGGATGTCAGGTAGATATGGAAAGTACGATGAAATTTCATCTGCAAGCGTGTGCAAGTGTTCTTTCACAGAAATTATCATCGTAATCTTTTTGTTTGGTTCAATGTCATGTTCCTCAAAGAAGGCAGATAAGGTAGGCAACATGTAAATTTTATTTTCATCCAATTTTTTTTTTTTTTTGCCAAAGCTGAAGTTGCTTTTTTTTTTTTTTTTGAGACAGAGCCTCAAGCTGTCACCCTGGATAGAGTGCTGTGGCATCACAGCTCACAGCAACCTCCAAGTCCTGGGCTCAAGCGAGTCTCCTGCCTCCGCCTCCCAAGTAGCTGGGACTACAGGTGCCTGCCACAACGCCCGGCCATTTCTTGGTTGCAGCTGTCATTGTTGTTTGGCGGGCCCGGGCTGGATTCGAACCGGCCAGCTCAGGTGTACGTGGCTGGTGCCTTAGCCTGTTGAGCCACAGGCACCGAGCCAAAGCTGAAGTTTCATTTGGAATGATCGGATCTTTTCAGACAAGTTGAAGCATGTTGCATTTGGTCCTTGCAGTGATAAGTTTAACTCACTCAAGGTGGCAAAGATGTCAACCAAGTAAGCTATTTTCTGCAGTTCACTTTTATCACTGAAAAGTGCTTCAAACTGCAGTCTTGCTTTCTGATTAAAAAACATTTTGAGTTCATCACGAAGCTCAAAAATACGTTTTAAAACTTTTCCTCTCGACAGCCATCTCACTTCAGTGTGAAACAGCAGAGCATTGTTCGGCGCATCCAACTCGTTGCACAGTTGTGAACACAGTCCACTGTTTAAAGTGCTCGCTTTTACAAAATTGACAGAACTTATGACACTTTTCATTACTTCTTGTAACTCTTGTGGCAGCGTCTTCATTGCTAATATTTGCCAGTGAATCATAGAGTGAGTTCTGATTACTTTTGGTGACTCATTCAGTACCAAACTTTGAAATCCAGATTGACATCCTAGCATAGCTGAAGCACCGTCTGTGCAAACACCACAAACCTTTTCCCAAGAGATCTTACGCACTTTCAGAAATGAACCAACTGTGTCAAATACATCATGTGCAGTAGTTGTCGTTTCAAGAGGTTTGCAAAAAAGAAACTCATCTTTAAAGTTGCCATCACTAATATACCTCACATAAACCAGTAAGTGTGAACAGTTTGCAACGTTTGTGGATTCATCAAGCTGGATACTAAATATTGGAAGTGGAGCAGATTTAATTTCCTGGATGACCTGATCAAGAATATCAGCAGACATGTCATCTATTCTTCTGCAGACAGTGTTGATAGATAAGGAAATTACACTCAATTTTGTAACAAATTCGTCTCCGATCATAACTCGAACAATGTCTTTGGCCACTGGCAACAGTAAATCCTCAGCAATGGTGTGAGGTTTCATAGCTCTGGCGATTCTGAGTGTCACCAAATATGAAACTTCAATGGCTGCTACGTTTTGTTTGTGGTACTTGCCACCAGTGTCAAGTCTGGCTTTCTTGAGTCCATCAGCTTTGCTTCTAAAATAGTTGGTATCCTTGTCGGCAAAGCTCGGATGCTTGCTATCAAAATGGCATTTTAGTTTGTTCGGCTTCATAGATTCGGCTGATAGAACTTCACAACAAATAACACATTGCGGTTTCTCAATTCCTGCTGTAATTATTGAGGTAAAACCATACTGTAAAAAATCCTCATTATATTTTCTTTTCTTTCTTTTTTTTGAGACAGAGCCTCAAGCTATCACCCTGGAGAGAGTGCTGTGGCATCACAGCTCACAGCAACCTCCAATTCCTGGGCTCAAACGAGTCTCCTGCCTCTGCCTCCCAAGTAGCTGGGATTACAGGTACCCACCACCACGCCGGCCATTTATTTTTTTAGGTTGCAGCCACCATTGTTGTTTGGCAGGCCCGGGCTGGATTCGAACCGGCCAGCTCAGGTGTACGTGGCTGGCACCTTAGCCCATTGAGCCACAGGCGCCGAGCTATATTTTCTTTTCTTAACGTTCTTCTCTACGTGATCCATTGTCATGGGATGGTTTGCTTTCTTTCGAAAGAGTGTATTCAGGTAATTTTCTGCTTGCTATTCAATCTTATCCGTGTTGGACTGGCCCTGAGATGATAGCTCCTTTGTTGGCGTTGAATGTGAAGAATCAAGAGATGGTATACAATCACTGACTGCTTCTCTCTGTAGGTTACAAAATGAACATTTTTCACCCATAGACCAGTCAGTCAGCTCTTCTGGTTCACAGTCTTCAAATAAACTGAGGTCTCTTCGTAGCCGTGGTCCATAAAGCCCTTCTAAAATACTCTCAAAACCTACACAGTGGATGAGGCGGTGGCGCCAAGAGTTGAGTTCCCACCAGAATCCTCTCCTTTCCGCCGCGCACCGCGGGCTCCAGCACCGAGCGGCGGCGGCGGCCATTCTCTCTCTTCCGTTGTCCATCTGCGTCCCGCGTCACGCGCCCTCATTTACATACGAGCGGCACACGCATAAGGCAGGGGCGCGAGCCCCGGAGCACGAGCCCCCTCCTCCTGAGGGAGGTTGATTCCTTTTTTTTCTTTTTTTACAGACAGAGTATCACTTTGTTGCCCTCGGAGCGCGCCACCCCCTCCGGAGGGGGGTTGATTCCTTTTATTCCCTTTTTTTAGAGACAGAGTATCACTTTGTTGCCCTCGGTAGAGTGCCGTGACGTCACAGAGCTCACAGCAACCTCCGACTCCTGGGCTTAGGCGATTCTCTTGCCTCAGCCTCTCGAGTAGCTGGGACTACAGGCGCCCGCCACAACGCCCGGCTATTATTTGTCGAAGTTTGGCCGGGGCCAAACTGAACAGGCCACCCTCTGTATGTGGGGCTGGTGCCCTACTCACTGAGCCACAGGCGCCCCCCTGATCTCGTGTTTTCAATGGCTCTTTATTACTTTAAATACCCTTGTGATTGTTGTGGACTCTACTACCTTGAAAGTGAAGTAAGGTTTGCTGGCTGTTTTTCAAGGAACCACAATGACTACATGTAGAACATGGCAGAGCCTGGCCAAATTGAAGACCACTGTGCAAAAAGTATGGCTCAAGACTTAGCCAGGCTCAAGATTGGTCAATCAATCCCAAATGAGCACCTGCTGTTTGTCAGATACTATGTTTGGAAGGAGAGGGAAAGACTGAGACACAATGCCTTACTTAAGTCAGTGGTTCAAAGTATTCCATGTCAGATTCACGGTAGTCTCACCTAAAGAAAGGTATTGGGGATAAGATGGTGCCCACTACATGGCTATCAGTGCATCATCTAGGAATTGTGTTTGGCCAGTAGTAACAGACACTCAGTAAAGGTTAGCTTAAATAGATTGGGAGGTTATTTTTGTCTTTTACAGGTAGAGGTAGGCAATTCAGTGGTGGCATGGAGAGTCATCCAAGTCCCAGGCTCCTTCTATCTTGGTGCTTTGCCCCTCTTAGCATACCAATTTCTACTCTAAAGTTTTTTTTTTTTTTTTTTTTTTTTTTAATACAGAGCCTCAAGCTGTCACCCTGGGTAGAGTGCAGTGGCATCACAGCTCACAGCAACCTCCAATTCCTGGGCTCAAGCGAGTCTCTTGTTTCCACCTCCCAAGTAGCTGGGACCACAGGCGCCTGCCACAACGCCTGGCCATTTTTTTTTTTTTTTGATTGCAGCCGTCATTGTTGTTTGGCGGGCCAGGGCTGGATTCGAACCTGCCAGCTCAGGTGTACGTGGCTGGTGCCTTAGCCACAGGCGCCGAGCCTACTCTAAAGTTTGATTCATGGTTGTCATATGGCCACTGCAACTTCAGCCATAACATCTGCATTCCAGGCTGAAGGAAAGAGGAAGAAAGAAGAGAGATGGGGCAAAAGAGCACCTGCCAGGTATGTCAACCTCCTTTTAAAAGAACTTTCCCAAAATCTGAATCCAAAACTTCTCTTACATCTCATTAGCCAGAACTTAGTCACAGGGCCATTCATATCTGTAAGAGAAGTTCTCAACAAAATCGGGGTTCTGCAAGTACTTACTCATTTGCAAGTACAAGTCCAGGTATTCATCGTATTGGCTTACTTGTCTTTTCATTTGGTACTTTTTAAGTTAACTTTGCTGATTTTTTATCACTCAATTATCTAAAATAATCGTCATCTATGCACAAAATGAAGTTATTAAAATTATAACCCCAAAAGAGGGATAGTCCAGAAAATATATTGAGTAGGAGGGGTAAATTAATGCTAGGCCAAAAGAAGGAAATCACATGTAAGAGGATCCTAAATTTTGTGGCTGGTGACTTCTGCTGGCACTACTCAAGAGTATTATGATTATGTATATGTTTTCATATATAGTTCTTAGCTCATAACTCCCATTTCCCTTGTTAGTCTTTTGTTGTAATGGAGGGGCACTTTAGGCCTCAGGAAACTGAATCTCAGGCCTCTAATCTGATTGTGGGTCATAAGATCCTCATTCCAAAGAGTGCCCTGCCCCATCCCTGGAGGAAGGAACGCTGCACAGAGAGGCCAGGAAGAATGTGAACAGACATGCCTTGCTGGGTCTGGATTATGTTCTTTTTTCCCTAAAATTAGACATGACTGTCCATGTTTCCATGTTTCAATTGTGGACAATCAAAGAAGTCTCCACATAGGTCTAAAGGACAGGGCTCAGTGAGCTTCCAGATAGCTGAACACATGGAGTTTCCTGGAGGGTGGCTCACTCAGGAAGATAGAGGTTCCACTCCCCTTCGCCCATACCTCATTTTGTGCATCTCTTCATCTGTATTCTTTATAATATCCTTTATAATAAACTGGTAAAAATGTTTCCCTGAGTTCTGTGAGCCATTCCAGCAAATTAATCAAATCCAAAAATGGGGTCATGAGAACCCCAACTTGAAGCTGGTCAGTCAGAAGTTCCAGAGGCCTAGACTTGGTATCTGAAGGGTGGGTAGTCTTGGGGACTGAGCCCTCATCCTATAGGATCTGATACTATCTCCAGGTACATAGTGTCAGAATTGAATTGGAGGACACCTAGCTGGTGTCTGCTATAGAACTGATAGCTTGCATGCTGGTGGGGAGAAATCCTGTCTCCCTACCACATTTGATCACTGAATTCTTTTGTGTTGATTGTTATTTTGTGTTGTAGAGTAAGAGCAGAGGAAAAACAAGGTCTGGGTTTTTCCAAACAGGTATAAAAGTATGTCTCCTCCTTATGCTTTTAGGCTGCAGTCTTCAACCCCTGGGTTGTAGACCAGGGCCAGTCCAGGGCCTATTAGGAAGCAGGCTGCACAGTGGGAAGTGAGCAGTGGGTGAGCCAGTGAAGTTTCATCTATATTTATAGCCATAAACCATCGCTTGTATCACTGCCTGAGCTCTGCCTCCTGCAGATAAGCAGCAGCATCAGATTCTCATAGGAGTGTGAATCCTACTATAAACTGCACATTCAAAGGGTCCAGGCTGCACACACATTATGAGAATCTAATGCCTGATGATCTCAGATGGAGATGTAATGCGCTTGAATCATCCCCAAACCATTGCCCCCAACCCATTTGTGGAAAAATTGCCTTCCATGAAACTGATCCCTGGAGCCAAAAATATTGGGGAATACTACTTTTAAGGACACAATCTTTTTTTTTTTGTTGATAGCTTACTCTTTTTTTTTTTTTTTTTTTTTTTTTAAATGAAATCTCTATTGCAACCAAATTTATTTGAGGGGGGAAGAAATCTAACAGCAACCAGTAAATGTTTGG
>CAUYRH010084531.1:0-14630 GCA_963574655.1 Perodicticus potto
AAAATATAAATTGGGGGGAATGATTCTCTATTCAACAAATGGTGCTGGGTGAATTGGCTAGCAACCTGTAGAAGACTGAAATTGGATCCGCACCTTTCTCCTCCAACACAAATTGACTCTCACTGGCTAAAGGACTTAAACTTAAAACATGAAACTATATAAATTCTTAGAGAAAGTGTAGGGGAAACACTTGAAAAAAATTGGCCTGGGAGAATACTTTATGAGGAGGACAGCTCGGGCAATTGAAGCAACATCCAAAATACATTACTGGGATCTGGTCAAATTTAAAAGCTTCTGCACTGCCAAGAACACACTAAATAAAGCAAATAGACAGCCCTCAGAATGGGAGAAGATTTTTGCAAGTTATATTTCCGACAAAGGTCTAATAACCAGAATCCACAGACAACTCAAACTTATTACTAAGAAAAAAAAAAGTGATCCCATTTCACTGTGGGCAAGAGACATGAACAGAAGCTTCTCTGAAGAAGACAGGCGTATGGTCTACAGACACAAGAAAAAATGCTCATCATCTTTAATCATCAGAGAGATGCAAACCAAAACCACTCTGAGATACCATCTAACTCCAGTAAGAGTAGCCCACATCACAAAATCCCAAAACTACAGATGTTGGCATGAATGTGGAGAAAAGGGAACACTTCTGCACTGCTGGTGGGAGTGCAAGGTAGTACGTTCCTTTTGAAAGGAAGTTTAGAGAATACTCAGGGATCTAAATGTAGACCTGCCATTTGACCCTGCAATTCCTCTTCTAGGTGTATATCCAAAGGACCAAAAATTATTTGGCAATAAAGATATTTGCACCAGATTGTTCATTGCAGCTGAACATTGCAGCTTGGCAATTCATAATTGCCAAGTCATGGAAGAAGCCCAAGTGCCCATCGACCCATGAATGGATTAATAAAGTGTGGTATATGTGTACCATGGAATACTATGTGGCATTTTAAAAAATGGTGACTTTGCCTCTTTTATGTTTACATGGATGGAGCTGGAAAATATTCTTCTTAGTAAAGTATCTCAGGAATGGAAAAAAAATATCCAATATACTCAGTACTACTGTGAAACCAATTTATAATCACTCACACTTGCCTATGAAAAATGAAACACAACTATAGCCTAGGATGAGGGAGGCAAGCAGAGGGAGAGGAGAAGAGAGGGCAGTGGATCGATAGAGGGAGGGTTAGTAGGGGGACCACACCTATGGAGCATATTGCAAGTACAAGTTGGATCTATCAGGTGTAGAACACAAATGTCTTAACGCTATAATTGGGTAAATGAGGTAAAGGCTATGTTGATTAGTAGGATGTAAGCACTCCAATTTGTACAAATAATCAACACATTGAGCCCCATAATGGCATAAATGTATTCATGATCTATGTACAAATGACTTAATAAAAAAAATTTTTTAAATGTTTATACATCTCTTGGCCCCTTTCTGTATACTAGAGAAACTGTCTACGTTCCAGCCCCAATCCCAGCCCTAACCGTCATCACAGTAGGGTGTTTGGCTCAGCACACATCCTTCCTGCAGGAGGAACTCAAGTACAGGCAGGGGAAGGCCTGGGGCCATCCCCTGAAGCAGGTGCTTGCCAGGGTCTGGAATTAAAATCTAATTTGCTGGTTCATGGATGCTGGCAGAAGACAGGATCACTCTGGATCTAAGACTAATGACTATTGATCATGGCACAGGCAGCAAGCAGCCTGAGCACCTGTTGGCAAGAGGTCCCCAGAGAGGCTAAATACCAGATGGTGACTCCAGCTGCTCAGGTGGGTGCTATGCACGCAGTGAGCAGACTTGTTTCAAAGTCAAGGAACCCTGAACTCTGGGAATTCATGTTATTTATAGTGAGTTGACAAGCCTGCTCTTCTTTCAAAGGTCAGTACCTAATACCTTGGAGTTGCTTGAGGCAAATACTAACTACCCCGAGTAATGGCCTTGGTAAAGAAAAAAAGGCCTTATATTCTTGACATGCTCACCAAGAGCATGGGATTCTATAGGAAATCTCAAGGTCCATGGTGGATTTCCTCTCCCAGTGGCATCCTCCTCAATCCTTCCCACCTGCTTTTGTGCTGGATCAACCATTTGGGGTGAGGGAAGGGATTTGTAAGCTGAATGTTTTCATTGATTGGAACAGGATTGTGTCCAAACCATACTAACACCCTGCTCTTTAATGACTGATGGACATGGACTCAGGATGAGTTCAGGATTGTAGGCTACTGATGGGCCACCTCCACACCCACTCTGTGCATGCATGGGGCTGGGGTTTGACCTGTGAGTGTCACCTGGGACCAACAGCACCTAGGGAAGTGGAGTAGAGGCTGGTGATGTCTACCTACTCTGGCCCCAGGTTCCATGCCATGTGTCAGATGTGGCCAAAGGGGAGGCAGTCCACATATGACCCCAGCTGGGCTTTCCAAATGAAAGTGGCCACAGACGGGGTAATCACAGGGGCCACATCCTAGTGGCCAAGATCAACGTGGTAACTTGCTGCCCTCTTGGTCCAGCATTGTGAGTATCAAGAGATGGATGGACTGCCCTTCTAGCTGGTCCTAGAAGGCTCCACATGGTCCATCAAGTATGGAGCTGAGCAATGGGTCATTCCCTCTGCCGAAGCTGGGTGGGGAGTGATGGATGCTGCATCCCTGTTAGGGGACTGAGGGAACAGAAAAGTGTGTAGAAGCAAAAGCATGTTGTCCTCAGCAACTGACATGGTAGCTCAAACTAGCAATGCCCTCCTGTAATAAATTGACATGTGAATATGAACACAGTAAAAAGGCAATGCTTGCAAGGGGGCAACAGTACACTGCCTCAATAAAACAGCCGAATATCTTGTGGCATCTGTTGGAGCAGCAAAGACTGCCCACCAGGTCCTCAGCTCTAATCCAGGTATAGACTAGGTGGGTTCCTGAGATATAACTGAGGCACACAGATAAAGTCCAAGTCCTTCTGTCTACTAATGTAGCATGTGTAAGTCAATAGCAATTTCCTCAAAGGGAAAAAGAAAAGACTTCCCATCTTTTGATTTTTACAGAGCCCTTAGTTCCTCCCGGTTTGCTCCACTGGAGTGGAGAAGAAGTTACCTGATGAGCTCAGAGGACAGTCCAAAGTCTCAGCAGCACCCCTCTCCCCAGTGTGAACCACCCTGCAGGCCCAAGCAGAAGTCTGTATCTAGAAATGGTTCCCGTAACTTTTCCACAACCTTTGATCAAACAGATTACTGGAAGGACTTTTTCTGATGTGATGCAAAACCAAATACAGTTTGTGTAATTCTGATTTTAGAGTGGATCAGCAAAAATTCCACAAACAGGACTAACGTGAATGAAACACTGTGCTGCTGTCATGAATGAGTGACTCTCCTTTAACTCTGCCTGATAACTCTGGGGTGTGCACATGGCCACCAGCCTCTCTGAACCCCAACAGATCATGACTACAATGGAGTAGAATTGTGTTCCTAAAATGTCTGAACAGAAGAATTCAGACCATTCCACACTCTGAAAGTCAAACTAGCTTAAATGAAGAAATATCTAAGTTGATTTTTTTAATAAAATGTATTTCACCCAAAGAATTGAATTATTCCTAAGAGCTTGAGTCTGGTATGACAAACCATAATTGAAAATAAAATCTATTCACTGTAATTTAAATATGTTGAATTTTAAGTGGAAAATGTCTAGATATTTACAAAAAGATGGCAAATTGAATACATATGTCTACTTTCAATCCATCCACTAAAACAAAAAGTAAAAGGATTTTTTTAAAAAAGACATAAATCCATAACGTCACATGGGGGTGTAGGGAATAACATCAACATGAAAACATCCAGAAAGTAGATGGAAGTGGCAACAGACTTAGCAGAATAGAGAGATCTAGATTCCCTACCATAAGCAGGGTCACTTAGAACCAAACTGATTTATACCTTATACACCTTAAAATCCCCAAAAGGCTCAGGGAAATGACAACACAAGATACCTCTGGAAGTGGCAATAAAAACAAAGGATAAATAAGGAAGAACAGTTGAAAATCTAAAAGGTTTTTATCTTCCCCCATTTCAAACATTTAAATCCTCCCCCGCCCACCCCATTTCAAAACACTGCTCAGCCCTCTTTCCTCACTTAGCTCTCAGAAGGCTGAACACCAGGCCTTGTTACAGACATGCCACCAGGCAGGAGCTGGAAGGGGTTTCTCAGGAGAATGTTATAAGCCCTAAAGGAGAAGCCATAAAGACAAAGACTCTGAAGGTTCCCTAATCAAATGACCTGTCAGCTTGACCTGCAGTAATTCTTGCAACCAGCAGATTCCTGCAAAGCTCAAAGCTTCCAGATAGCTTTTCAAACTCTTTAGTAAACAGGACCAGACACCCTTGTAATCTTAAGCATAATCAGACACTCAAAAGTAAAATAACTTTTGGGAACAGAGCTCAACCAGGAACACGGCAGTTTTTATAAAAACAACTAAAATTAATATACTGGGAGACAAGGGAGACAGTAGGTATTGCAACCCAGAAACAAAAAGAGGATCCTTTAAAAGGGGGAATGTTTGGAAAATGCTCTTATAAATTAAACATATTGGCTCGGTGCCTGTAGCTCAAGCAGCTAAGGCACCAGCCACATATACTTGAGCTGGCAGGTTCGAATCCAACCAGGGCCTGCCAAACAATGATGACAACTACAAATAAAAAATAGCCGGGCATTGTGGCAGGTGCCTGTAGTGCCACCTACGTAGGAGGCTAAGGCAAGAGACTCGCTTAAGCCCAGGAGTTGGAGGTTGCTATGAGCTCTGATGCCACAGCACTCTACTCAGGGTGACAGCTTGAGGCTCTGTCTCAAAAAAAAAAAAGGAAAAGAAATTAAACATATTGAAAGAAAATGTATGTGAGTGTCTCTGTGCGCACACACAGGCCTAGGGCAGAGTTCCATGGTGTCATAGCTGACAACAACCTTAAACTCTTGTGCTCAAGAGATCCTTTTGCCTCAACCTCCCAAGTAGCTGGGACTACAGGCACTCTCCACAACACCCAGCTCATTTTTCTATTTTTAGAAGAGACAGGGCTCTCACTTTTGCTCAGACTAGTCTCAAACTCCGAAGTTTAGGTAATTCACCTGCCTCAGCCTCCCAAAATGCCAGGATTACAGGCCTGAGCTACTGTGCCCATCCTCGAAGTAGAATTTTTAAAACCATTAGGAGGGTTGTAAAATATTGTTGAGAAAATCTACCAGGAGGGCAGATGGCTCATGAATGGCCTGGTGCTGTTCTTGAGAGACAGAATAAGTTCTTTAGAGTGAGAGGGTTATTCTAAAGCCAGGAAGCCCCTCATGTTTTCTTCCCTCTTTGCACACATCTTTATCCCCCTTTGACCTTCTCTACCATGTTGTCTCACAAAGGGGAAACCATTGCCAGAAGCCAGCATCAGACCCTTCAACTTCTCAGCCCACAGGTCCATGAGCTAACTAAAGCTCTTTTCTTTTTAAATTACCCACTCTCAGGTATTCTTTTTTAGCAACACAAAATGGCCTAGTACAGTAACATTCTGCAGGTACACCTATCTACCTGGCATAGGACTTCATCAAATCCCACCTTGAGTCCCCTTGGACCCAGAAGCCTTGGGCCCCAAGCAAAAGTGGGAAGCAGAGAGCATCCAAGTGAAGCAGGCCGAGGCTTGCCTGGAGGAGGAGTGCCCTGGAATCACCTGCCACCTGGACCAAGGTGTTCATGCTTCTTATATTCTACTTACCAACATGGAGGAAGACAAGGTCCAAGGAACTCTGAGGAGCAGACACACAGAGGATAGATGACCCAACAAAAGGGGAGAAGAGGGGCTGACAGGCTCAGAGTCGTGTTGCTCGGAATCCTACTTATCTCACTAAAAATACATCATTAGTCCCTCTTGAAACCCAAAGAAGAGGACACAATTTCTGATTCTGTCCTAATTCCAAATTTTTCCGGGAGAAATGGAACTGGGTAAGCCCCATGGTCCCTAGTTCTCTCTAATATTAGTATTTTTTCTTACATAGTATTGAGTGGGCAATATATCAAAATGCTATCTCTGATAGGTATATTCAATTTAGTCAGGGAAGAAAAACCAAATAACTCAGAAGGAAATAACCAGCCAGTGAATATTTCAAAGCAACTTCTTGTGCTTTGAATGAATAAAGAGTAGCACATGACAGGATAAACATTTCAGATTTGTTTTGAAAGTCAACATGAGAAGGCCAGGGCTGAGGAAGATTGGAAAGAGAGATCTAGCCTGACTCATGAAAGGAGAGATGGGGGAGGGTGCACGAGGGGGATAAAATCTCAAAGACCCGATTCCTGGCCAGGTGTGGGGTAGGTGGGGAAGGACCCAGAGCCACTCAGACCTCTGCAGTCTCTTTAACACAATCAGAAGTCTCTCCTGTGCCTCAGTTTCCCCAGAGCTCCCTCACTCCCAGTGAGACATCGCTGTCCACTCCAGCTGCTCAACGTTCCCCACAGCATGTTGGCCTGGACCCACATTCAGTGAGAGCTTATTTGAGAACCCTCGGCCCTCTAGGGCACAACTCAAGGAAGCAGGAACTGGCCCGGAGGTTCTTAGACTCCCTCAAAATCCCTTTGAATGTGTTTATTCAAGTGAGTCAGCCACTGCCACACACAGTTTTCAATTTCAACCCCAAAAGACCTAGCAGAGCTCTCACACCTTTTTTATGGAGCCTCGCCTGCCTACAACTGTGTTTATCTCTCTTGAGGGGCAAGAACTGCCTATATACCTTTTATCCTCAGCCTCCCACTCTGTATTATTCCAAAATCAGTCCTCCCGGCTGAGTTCCCAAAAGAAACCATTCCCAGCCTTCAGAATTCTGAGTCAACTATCTTATCTTTCTTGAAAGCCTAAGTTTGAAGGCTATGCCACATTTTTAATGCTTCTGTGCCAATTTGAAAATCAAAGCTGAGAAATTACTGCTTTAGTCTACATGAAATCCACATTCCCATCTTCTGGCACAAAAAGCCATATTTGAATAGTAGACCACCCCAGAGAAGAAAAGACAGTCAAGACAGAAAAATATAGTTGATATTTCAATATATGATGACACCATCTACAAATAAAACATAAAGGATCAACATTTTCAGATCAACAAGGAAACCTAAAGTCCACACAAGCAGTCCAGGGCTAAGGAAGATGAGACATGGCCTCATCTACAACAGGAGAAACGGATAGAGGAAGACAAAGGGCAGGAAAGTTCAGAAGACCCAAGTCATGACCAGGTGTGGGAGGAGGACAGGGGCCCAGAACCACTCAGACTCAAGATAAAACTTCCTGGAGGAAGTCAGATATCAGAGGAAGTGGGGAGGCTAAGACAAATTGCCAAGAACAGGTCAAAAGGTTCTGAGATAGGAGGGTCAAAAGAGGTTCTGACAAATGAGGTAAACTGGCAAGTAACTGGGCCATGGGCCTCCACTGGGAGCACCAGGGACAATTAAGGAGTGCAAAGTACAACATGTGAGTCCTTCTATGGTTATCTTCTGCTCACCAACATATTCTCCTGCAGACAGGGTCAACCAACTCCAAGTGCAATTTGAAAAGGCCCTGGAATGGAGAGTCTCTTTATCACAAATTATTTCCTTCTTTAATAATTTGCCATTCACAAATACATAAATAAATAATTTGGCTCAGCGCCTGTGGCTCAAGCAGCTAAGGCGCCAGCCACATACACCTAAGCTGGCGGGTTCGAATCCAGCCTGGGCCCACCAAACAAAGATGGCTGCAACCAAAAAATAACCAGGTGTTGTGCCAGACACGTGTAGTCCCAGCTACTTGGGAGGCAGAGGCAGGAGAATCACTTGAGCCGACAAGTTGGAGGCTGCTGTGAGCTGTGATGCCACAGCACTCTACCCAGGGTGACACCTTGAGGCTCTGTCTCAACAAATAATAATAAATAAATAATTCACCATTCACTTTAGAATAGCCTGTTACTCTGTACTTGGGGGAACCATTTGCAAACAGCCCATCATCCTTCAGAGGTACATGGAAAGACCTAGTTTCCAGATAACTGGCTTCCTCTGTATTCTATGAGCTTCTTTTATGCATTAAAAATGATCTTGAAAATGATTGGCAAAGAAGTAGATGGCATGAAAAGTTGAGAACCACTGACCTAGATGAATGGGGCAACCAGAGAACACCAGCTGCAAGGGAAAGGACACAATCACAGAATGTTTCCCATTCATTGAATGACTCTGAACGTGACCACTGACTGGAGCCTTCCACAATCTGATTTGGACCTCTCTCCTGCATTTATCACCACCACCGGCCAATCTGCAACTGCCAGCTCCTGGGAGCAGCAGAACAGCAGAACAACTCTCTCAGTTGGCCTCAGTAACCCTCACAAGTGTCTGATCTCTTTTTCTTTTTGCTGATTCACCCTTCGGTCTATTTTCATTAGCAATTATCAGCTATCTTCTTTCTGCCAAGCACTGGGGACAGAGAAAGGAATAGGACAGACACCATCCCTATCCTTAGGAAATTTCACCCAATTTGCCAATGAAATCCTATCCTTGTTCCATGTGCTGCTCAGCCAAACCCTCTCCCATGATGTCTTTCCCAGTGTCTTTCTGTAGTGGAGTTCGTGAAGCTCTTATTAGTTGACATTGGCCATCATTATCAATCCAACCAGATCGGCAAGAAACCTGAATTGCATTTTGCTAATGCAATTTGGTAATTAGGTTACAAAATCAAATTTTTTGCTATTAGGGGTTTTCTTTGTTTTGTTTTTTGTTTTTGTTATTTGGAGATTAGGCCTTGCTATTTTTCTGGGGCTATGCTCAAATTTGTGATCATCCCACCTCAGCTTCTCGAGTATCTAGGACTACAGACATGAGTCACTACCTGCTAATTTTTTTTATTTTTTGTAGAGACCAGGTCTTATTATATTGGCCAAGCTGGTCTCAAATTCCTTGCCTCAAGCAATCCTCCCACCTGGACTCCTAAGCACTAGGATGCTAAGCATAAGCCATTGCATTTGGCACAGATTATAATCATTGGACATTACTGGACTTGGAGATTTGTTTCATCCTGGCAACTAAATAATAATAAAATAGAAATTGCCCAATTTTCAGATTGTGCCATGAGTCACTGATTTCTGTATTTGACTTTATTCTCTTTTTCTGTAAGCTTTCTACCACTCAAACTTCCCAGCCATTAAACCTGGATTTCCTCATGTTCTTCACTCTGCCTTATGGTTCCAGCCACTGGGTACTTAAATTGTGGCCTTCAATGAAAATTTTATTCCTGTGAACCACAAAACAATACTCAGCCAGCTGTTTTACCCACCACTGCACACCAGGCCTACAAGAATCCACAGGACATCTGTATTTTCACTCCCTTCAGCCACAATCTGGCCCTGTAACCACTCTCGGGTTGCCATCATTTTCCTGAGACCTACTGCCTAAAAATACTCTTGGTACCAATATGTGTATCTGTATCACTCAAGATCATTCATCACTAGAAAGACAATATAAATCTGATAAGCAGAAAATAAATGCATCTATTGATTGTGTCTCAGAGTCCACACTAAGGATGAATAGCTCAGCCTCAGAAGTAGGCAGGAGAAGCACAGTCAAAAATCACACCCCACAGCTAGTGCTGGAAACACACTGCAGCTGCCAGCAGGGGGCATAGATGCCACAGTGAGGAATAATATGACACCACCATGGACTGGACACAGGATATCCCTGTGGCTATTGCTATTCTGCTACTCCCAGGAGCTGGCAGTTGCAGATTGTCAGCTGTCAACAGAAAAGACTGTCCACTGTGGCTGTTTCTCCAGGAGAGGAGCACCTACCTGCTGAACCCACACCATGTGCACACTTGGTCCTTCTATTATTGCAAAAGAAGCTGCAAAAGAGGAAATCTTACTATTTCTTCCTCCTTGATGGAAGGATGAGATTCCCAAAGCATGCAAAAGCAGGGAGGGAGACACATGAATGTCCTCCAGATAGCGCTTTGGCAGGGTAGGGTATGAGAGAGTCACGATCCCACACTAGCTGGGATCTACTCATGTTCAGGCTCTGGAAATGGAAGGCAAAGCCCCAGGGACCATGGGAAGATGTGGAAGAAATGGAGAATTGGAGAGTTGCTCTAGAAAAGAAGGATGAAATATAACCTGACTATATCCAAAACCCCCTAATTACTCCACACACACAGGATGTCATAACTGAAAAGATGACACACATCCCAGCCATCTGTCCCCTGCCACACACACCTCCAGCCCACTGACATCCCTCTGCCCAAGAGATACACAAAGCCCCAGTCCCAAAACTAGCTATCTCAACTCTCAATCTCTCAATCTGCAGACTCTGTACATTCACTGACCACAACCGCTGCCCAGTCTGGTTCCTGTGTCCTCTCTCCTCATTGTCAGGGGAGGAGCCGGTGCTGGCATTCCCATTGGCCTGTAGATTCTCCTCCCCTGGGCAGGGCCCCAGGACCCAGAAAAAGACCTGTTTCCCTCCCAGAACCTCAGAACTTTCCAAACAGGCACAATGGCCACAGTCGTGCCTGTCTTGCTGCTTCTACTGCTCCTTCTTTGTCCTGCAGTCCCTGAGAAGACCCAACCTTGTGAGTAGGGCGGTAAGGGGTGCATACTGGAGAGCTTGGAAGGAAGGGGAAGAACAGGACAGATGGCTGGGAGGAGGGCCTTGATGCAGCTGGGATTCCCGGGTATACAATAATAATTGACATCCAAGGAAAGGCAGCTGGGATTCCCAAGTATACAATAATAATTTGTATCCTGGGAAATCAACTAACTCAGCTCACACGCATCTAAGAGCACTTACTACCTGAACCAGGAATCCACCATATTAAAACCAAAATTAGTAACACCCAAGTAAGTTATATCATAAATTAGTTATAGAACTATTTATGGAAATATCTCTCTCTCCCAGTACCAAAATGCAAAGTAAAATTCTGGGAATTCTAAGATCAACTTAGTATTAACCCATGCTGATCCATTCTGAGTCTTTTTTTTCTAATGTATTATCCTCCTCCACCTTCTAACCTTATGTATTGATCAGGTTTGAATAACACTGTTTATTTCTTGCTCATGTCAAGGTCAATGCAGATGAGCTCTTTCCTCTTTTCCACAGGGTAACTCAGGGATCCAGGCTGTTTGCATCCCATGACTATTCTGTTTTATACTGTGTCCTGTAATTCCCACTGTCACTACATAAAGAGGGGCCAACCCAGCTCCTAAGACCTTGAATTAGAAGGACATCCTTTCCACTCACATTCCATTCAGCCAAAATGCAATTACATGGTCCAAATATATATACAAACAGGCAGAGAAATATTATCTTCTTATGTGCCAAGCAGAGAAAAGAAAACAACATAGTGAAAACAGAATGGTCTCTGAAATATCATCCCCCAAAATGAAATAGCTTGTTCTCTTGAGTGAGCCTCTGGTGGTGTGAGGCTAACTGTAGGGTAGAGAGAGCTGTGAAGAAAGAAGCCCAGTGGCCAAGTCTTCCCACCTGACCCTCTGCAGCCCCACAGTGGGACTTCCCAGTGAGGACACAACTCCACAGAGTCTTCTTCTCTTTTTCAGGTAATTACACCCTGACCTATCTATACATTGGGCAGTCCACACCAAGTGAAGACTCCCCCAGGTTTCAGGCCACTGGCTTCCTCAACGATAAGGAATTCCTTAACTACAATAGTAAAGACAGGAAAGCAAAGCCCCAGGGACCATGGGAAGACGTGGAAGAAATGGAGGATTGGGAGAAGGAAAGCCAGCTTCAGCAAGCCAGAGAGGCCATCTTCATGGACACCCTGGAAGACATCATGGCCTTTTACAATGATAGCAATGGTCAGTACACAACAGATGGCTGGGCAGAAGGTCTTAGCTCACGGGCAGCCCCACAAGTGTGAGTAGTGTGGAAAGGGGTCCGTGGGAGGGAAATTGTCCCTGTCCAAACAAGGAACAGGAGGCACAAGGAGAGATACATAGACACATGTGCCTCTCCCACCCACAGCACCTTCTTCCTCCTACCTTGGTCTCCCCACCCTCATTGTAGACCTCAGCTAACACCGGAACAGATGCCAGAGTCATATTATCCAGGTACCTCTGACTTCTCTCCTCCACATCTCATTTGCTGAGGCAGATCCTACTGGAGATGGACTCAGACTCATCCCTGCCCAGGGGTTTTGGGTGCAGAGTGAGACAACCTTGGCATCAGTCACATCTGGGTTCGCATGATCAAACCTCCAGTGACTGACTGTTGACAGTAAGCAGGTTCCTTGTCAGACCTAAATCTGCAAAAAAGGAAGCATTGGGACCTACCTCCAAGAGATGCTGTAACAATTCTCTGTATCTGCTCCAGGGGGATGTCTCCATATCCCTTGTATCCCACCACGTAGGACAGCACACAGCCAGTAATATTTGCCCAATTGCAATAGAAAGACTAGCTATCACAAACCCTGGCCCATACCAGGAGCTCAGTGAGTGGTGAATTCAAAACCAAAGACCACTACAGTTACATGGAACCATAAAGATGTTTCTGCTACACGGAATAGACCTGGGAGAGGTCAGGACCACATGGTATGGAGAGCTGAGGTAGAGCCAGCAGAGTCCTATCCCTGGGTCTCTAGCCTGGCACTTTTTCTCCTAAAAACACTCATAGCTCCCTAGGCAGCCAGTCTCAGGCCTGGTGGATGATAGATGTTGAATTACTATAAGGTGTGTGTTCAAAATGCCAAGAGCTACAAGGAATCCGAAGATTTCCAAAGGACACAAAAGATCTGTAGACATCAGGAGGATGCGTAATGGGAAGTCGTGCTAAGGAAAATGGCCCGAGTGGTGTGTCTGAAATCGGGGAGGGGAGGCCACAGGTGCTCGGTAAGGACCCTGGAGGAATCTTTCATTAACTGGAATAGAAATGTCAAAGTGAATGGTTATGAGTAAAGAGAAAGAAGAAAGTCTGGCAGATGGCTCATGCCGGTATTCTTAGCACTCTAGGAGGCCAAGGCAGGGGGATCACTTGAACTCAGGAGCTTGGGGCCAGCATGAGCAAAAGTGAAACCCCATCTCTATCTACTAAAAATAGAAAAACTAGCCTGGCATAGTGGTGGCACCTGTAGTCCCACCTACTCAGGAGGCTGAGGCAGGAGGAGCACTTGAGCCCAAGAGCTTGAGGTTGCTACAAGCTATGACAGACTGAGACTGTGTCTCAAAAAAAAAAGAGGAATAAGAAACACAAAGAGAGCATTAGAAATTAATAGGAGCTGACATTCAGCACTTGTCATGTGCCAGGCTCGTGTACTGACATAATAAATGCTCACAATAACCCTCCACATTGTCCACATTGGCACTTTGCTATTGGCATTTCACAGACAAGAAAAGAAGCACAGAGAGGTTATTGGCTCAAGGTCATGAAACAAGCCAGGTGGGTGTGGGGCAAGATCTGGGATTTGAGCCCATGTGGCTTGAGAGCTATCAGAGCCTGTGCCAGCAGCACTAACGGCATTAAATAAACCTTCCTTTCACAATCACAATGAAGATGTTGTGGCCCAGTGTAGTGCTTCATGCCCATAATCCTAGCATGCTGGGAGGCTAAAGGCAGGTGGGTTGCCCTGAGCTCACAGGTTTGAGACCAACCTCAGCAAGAGCAAGACCCCGTCTCTAAAAAAAATAGCCAGGCATTGTGGTGGGCACCTATACTCCTAGCTACTTGGGAGGTTGAGGCAAGAGAATCGCTTGAGCCCAAGAGTTGGAGGTTGCTGTGAGCTATGACACCAAGGCACTCTACCAAAGACGACATAGTGAAACTCTGTTTCAAAAAAAAAAAAAATGAAGAAGTCGTGTCACCCTGCCTGAAGAAGGTCCATTTCTCAGAGTTGTTGCTAATAGGCAAAGGTGTTGGAGCTTCAGAGGTTTGGAATAAAGATAGCAAGCAAAAAGGACAAAGGTAGTGGTCACATTAGGTTTACTCAAGTGAGGATATGAACACCTAGACCTCACAGTTAAGAAGAGATTGCTGTAATCTGTAAGAAACAATTAAAAACCTATTGAATTTCATAATGCACTTTGGTGTGGCTGTGACAGGGTCCTCAGTGCTTGCCATAAATTCAAACACACACATTCATTAGATGAGATGCTGCAAATGTATAGAAATCTGACTGTATTCTACAAGTTTCTTAAGTTCCCTGGATAGAAAGGAACAGGTCTCACCTCAGACAGTCCTGAAACACCAATGTCAGGGAGTAAACTATTTGTCATGATGGAGGGACTGTGTGCTTAGAATTCAGAAACACTTCTTTCCACGGAGTTGAAAGATGTGCAGGAGGAAGAGTCATTCAGATGTGGTTGGCACCAGACTAACTGCCTCCCTCTGGGTTTGGGGGAGGTTTCAGGGTCTCATACCTTTCAAGGAAGATTCGGTTGTGAGCTGCAGAATAGCAGAAGCATTGGAGCATTCTGGAAGTATGGCTTTGATGGAAAGGACTTCATTGAATTCAACAAAGAAATCCCAGCCTGGATCCCCTTGGACCCAGCAGCCTGGAACACCAAGAAGAAGTGGGAGGCGGAGGAAGTCTACGTGCATCGGGCCAAGGCCTACCTGGAGAAGGAGTGTCCTGACTTGCTGCGGGGGT